>ML824012.1:37846-59083 GCA_009831015.1 Picea engelmannii
AAAACAGCTTCAGAACAAGACTAGGAATATGAACTAATGGCTGCTAGGCAGCTACACAATCTGCTACAAAACACAGAAGGAAACCTGGTATGATGCCAACATTGAAACCAAGGCTCTCCAAGCCTTCCACTGCTCTGCTCCAGTATACTTCAAGATCTTCAGAAGATAGCACAAGACAAAGACTCCAAATGAACTCTCTTTTGTCTAGCTAGGGTGGGTATTGCACCACCGAAACTAAACCTGCATTAAAAGGGTTTTGCCCAAAACCCTAACGAAAATGCTGGCCACAAGAGCACTCAATACATATCAAATCATAATGCCCAAATAGATAAGCTCCCCTTCTATTTATTCTTCTTCTCCGATTCTTCTAGATCTTCCTTCTTGACCAAATCAAACCCTCACTTGATTAAAATATAATTATTTATTTTATTTAATATCTTTTTAGGGTTTGATACTTTGACTTCCCTTTTTATTTGTTGACTATAGCCTACAGGAGTTGTGTAGGCTAACGAGTCATCAATTGGAGGGGGACATTATAACTTTTGTTCTCACATATTTAGATTTTCATTTTCCAGTTACACCATTTGTTAGGAAAGTGATATACAAAAAATACTGGGATATGAATGTCGTAATGATTATTTTTCTTATGTGCTTTGCAGTCAATTGTTGGCCATCAGTTTCTGGTGGGGAAACATATGTTAATATTGAGTATGAAGCATCAAAGATGTTTGATCTACAGAATGTTGTAATTTCAATACCGTTGCCTGCCATCCGAGACCCACCAACTGTGAATCAGGTCGATGGAGATTGGAGGTTAGCTTAGATAGTAAACCTCTTTTTGGTTTCTTCACCACCTTTCTTTTTCTTGTGGATTTTAGGTTCCTCTGCAGCCTTTATTTCACGTCTGTAAGAAACTGTATAAGCAGGATGTTCACAGCATACACACAGTAGCTTAGCACAGTTTTCTCATGAATGATTGTGACGTGTCCCATATACAGATACGATTCAAGGAGGTCTGTATTAGAGTGGACCATTCTTCTCATAGATAATTCAAATTCCAGGTAATTATCTACTGTGGTGAATTTGTGTCATTTTGGTGAATCACTAGTCTATGTATGTTTTTTTCCTTCTTTCCTTTGACTCCTGTATCACTCTCCTGTTTGTTGATGTTATGTTAAATCACTCTGTATTAGCAATTTCTGAAGGGTGATATTTGTTTATGCAGTGGATCTATGGAGTTTGTGGTGCCTAAAGCAGACCCATCAGCATTCTTTCCAATAGATGTGAGATTTACAGCTGCCAGAACTTTCTGTGATATCAAGGTAAGTCATATTTTCACCATTCTTTCTGTAAAGAGCAGGCATATCGATGTACTAACATCTTGTAATGTTGGTTACACATATTGCTTACGACGTTATATGGATGCAGGTTGTTAGTGTGTTACCACTAAAAGGAGGACCACCTCCAAAATTTGCCTATAGAACACAGATGGTGACAGAGAACTACCAAGTTGTGTGAGAGTTAAAAATCCCCTTTTTTAGGGATTATTTTTGAAGGTGTTGTAACAGTGGAAAGGTTTTAAAATAAACATTTAATTCTGTCATCTGCTTTAATTTACCATCCAGTCCTGCACTACAATGATATTTGTTTTTGTTCAACAAGTTTTCACCCATTTTCACTAGGTATTGCCATCCTTTTTGATTTGGTTCTATTTTCCATTCAATATTTCCGTAAATTATTCTTCGATGCGATTACATGTATTTTTTTAAAACCAAGAGACATTAATTTTGCAGCCTATGAAGGAAACATGATGAGAAACAATTCATTCTCTTTTGTCATTATTTTGTTTCTAGTAAGACTTTTATACTGTGGAGTATTCTTATTATGTAAATGATTCAACCCTATTGTTAGACATACTATTTTACATGGATATGTTTTTGCTCAGGAAGGCATTCCTCATATTTACTTAGCCTTATATATCATTACAATACCCAGAAGACGGATTCTACCCATATTTATATTTCCCAATATGCATATATGCCGGTTATGATAGCACACCCAAATGGTTGCTACGAATGATGCAAATAGTCATTATCTGTTCCATTAGACTTTCAGAGAATAAATTGCGGACATCCTGTAATCTTGTACGTGCAATGAATATCATAAAAGAGAAAAAACATATTTTCATATTTGCATTAAAACAGAACCATACTCTCGTTTTGGTCTTTTATATAAATATGCAACTCAAGAGTTAATATGAAAGCTAGACACTGCCATTCAATAATTGGTCTCATAATTGGTCTCATTTACTTGGAGAGGATTTTTCTTTTCTTGTTTTCTGTGGTTTGAAGGAAAACTTCATGAGGAAACCTAAGGGATGCTTCCCCATATTTGTGAAATGGCATCTTTAGCAAACTTGTTGTCTTTTTGTTGTTTTCTGTGGTTCGAAGGAAAACCTCATTATGAAACCCAAGGGATTCTTCCTCATATTCATGAAATGGCATTTCTAGCAAAATTTTTGGCACAGATTATTGTGCCTAACCCAGGGGGATTTGAACTGGGTATCTGCTGGCACTGAATTAACCAAATGCCCACCAACATTGTGACAATCAGTTGAACTAACTCTTTAGACTTGGAGAGGAAATGTTTTCAATTTTGCTATAATTTATTTTAATTTTCTACCTACCTTAAGTTTTATATTTTCCTTTTCCATTTCCTTTTGAGAATGAATAGCAGCCCAAACTTTGTCATTACAAGGATGCCTTTGGCATTTTGTTATCCTTAATAAGTTATAATACTAGAAAAGGTTTCCTACTTTACATTTCGATTTTTTTTGTTTTTGTTTTGACGTGAATGTGATTCATGATTTAATATTTCACATCTGATACGAAAGTTGGCATGTGATGTATCATATATTTTTCCAGATTTAAACTGCTGTATGTATGAAGGAAGCATTACTCAGGAGAATTTTTATTTGTTAATATTTGTCATATTATGAGAAAGATTTATTTTCTTATGGAGTTTCCTTCCCTGTTTCCTAGTGTTTTCTTTGTTTCCTGCCATTTGCTCTTGATCGATGCCCACCTCAAATTTCCTTCCCTCAGAGGACCCCATTGTTGGGCCAGAATATGTTACAATCGCTTCAGAGTCTTGTTCTCGTGGTTCATCTTTTAGCTAGTCAGCGCATCTCGTGAGTGTGACTCCCATGAGCAAATACCCATATAAGTCGTTTTTTCAAAGATAAGGTCCACAGTCACATCAGTTCCAATCCAGATGCTCGTCCACCCATTACTTACTATTAGGTTCATTACTAACATAAATAGCTTGTCCAGATTTGGTCTGGATGATAATTATTTGTAAACCGTTCCACTCTTTAACATCTGTTCAATGCTCAAAGGTTTCCAAGAGTTGCTAAACAATCCTGGATCGTAAGTCCAGTCATTGTCTCTTCCTTTAGAAACTTCATTCAAGAAACTTCGTAATGCCATCCTACATGTAATTTATGAGAGCATCTTCTAAAATCAACGTTCATTATGTTCCAATCTCAGTGATACGATTTCAGTTTGCCCCCTAGTGGAGACTTTCATGCAATACAAATTGGGTTATCCCCCAATTCAATGAGATATCTCCACGAGTTCTATGTGTACATAACATGGTAACTCCACAACATAGAATGAATGTAGTTTTCTATTTGTTATTTATTACATGAATTGGATCATAATTGAACCAATGGCATTAGATTTGGTGAATCAGTTTGTATCATTCCTTAATGGCTTTGCTACCTTACCTTGATCTTGATAGCTCCAGCGTTCTACATTTTGTTGATCTTGATAGCCCTCTGATCGTGAATCTAGTTTTGCACTTGGATTTTCAAGATATTTTAGTTTTCAAAATTTTTAATACTTTGTAATTCTAAATCGAATATAAACATAATTAAATCGAGGATAAACATAATTACAGGTTTATTTTAGTTGTTATGTCTTGTTGATGATAATATATGAATTGCTTGATATACAAATAATAATAATAATGTATTAAATAATTTTGTTTCCCAAGTTGAAAGGATGTATGCTTTTTTTTGTTCATGCTTCTCTAGTTAAGTGATTTTGGTATCATGTGAGATTAAGGTTGCTTATCGTGGCTGCTCATTTGGAACGGCTTTGACAATGGATTCCACTAACATGTGGTAACTGCATGTTTCTGTGGTACTTGTGAAAGCCATAGATCATAATCATGTGAGATTAAGGTTGCTTATCGTGGCTGCCCATTTGGAACGGCTTTGACAATGGATTCCACTAACATGTGGTAACTGCATGTTTCTGTGGTACTTGTGAAAGCCATAGAACATGGGTGTATGTTGTAGTGTTGTTTGTTGTATAGATGAACATGGGTGTATTTTGTAGTGTTGTTTGTTGTATAGATGAACATGGGTGTATGTTGTAGTGTTGTTTGTTGATAGATTGTTAATTGCTTAAAATGGAAGGCTTTTCATTTTTGCTGCTCAATTGAATTTGTTTCAATGTTGGATAGAGGTGGCTGATGTTGCTTTTCTAGTTGGTTAGGGCCATTTATTTTGGTTGTTCACTTGTATTTATTTGGATGACCATTGGAGGTGATGCATTTTGTATAATTGTTCATTGGATGGATTTATGTGGGTCCTTCATTATGTGGCTTGTGTTTGTTAATTTGCAATTGTAAACCCAATGCATTGTTCACAATGCTTTATTCATTGAGAGAGGACTGCAACATTTTTGGAAAAGAGATGTATTAGGAGGGAGCTTTGATATGGAAAAGCGGGATGGTGGTATGGTTTTGGATGACACTAGAGGGTCCATTAAAGGTAATTGTGGTGGTTTCAAGCATTCCAATGCTTAAGGAGACTTTTTACATTGAGAGATAAGGGTAAAGTGTTTTGAAGTGAAATTGGATAAAATGTGGAGCTAGTGATGTAGATCATGTTACTAGTGCAACTTTGGGGTGGTAAGAAAGTGAATGCACTGGTTGAGGGTTGGTCCCATGATTTGGGAAAATGAGATAAAGGTGTTTTAGCTTTTGATTATGAAACAAAATTATTAGCTTAGAGAAAAATTTTGTTCCCAAGACATTTTGGTTGGGAAATCTAATTTATTTTCAATGGTTTAAGTCATGGCCTATTGTAGTGCATTATGTAATCTACAGTCTAGGAAGTTAAAGGGGCAATTCTAAACTGTATGGTAGTGACAAGTATAGATCTTCTTGGGAAAAGAGAAAAGGGGCAAATTCCTGGAAATTAGGTTTCGGAACACATCTTGTTAAAATAGTTTATTTGTTTTATTTTAGCTAGTTGTAAAAGTCAAAGGTGTTATGGCATATTCTATAGTACAGATTGTTAGCTTTCGTGGTTATTGCGAAAATGTTTACACTATGTTTGGGGGTGTTCCTTGAGATATTGGGTGCATTGTGTAAGATTAGCTTCGGGATGGTCTGCAATGTATTTACACATTGGAGATGACTTATTTAGTTATTGCTTGACCTCAATTAGGTGTTTGCATGACATTTTCCCTTAGGCTGAGTTCTTCAAACAACTTGGTGACATTCTACATGTCGGCCACATGGAGTAGGTTGCTCCCTTGGAGAATGCCCTGCATTGTAGGAGGGGCGTTTGACATTTTGGAGGAGTGCGTTGAAACCTAGATGACATGGGGTAGCTTGGTTGCTTGCATGGAGACATGTAGTTGACTTGGGGACACTTGGGTTGCGATAATGTTCATGCAAGGGGAGTGGACCCATTGGAGCACATGGTTTATGAGAGTTGGAGTTCTTTGAGGCTTAGAGGAGTGTTGGACACATCTTGTGTAGCACCCTTGCATTGGAGCCTTGTTTGTGTGGGACATTAGTTTGGAGCTTGACATGTGTACCTTGGAGTGTAGTGCTCCACATGTGTGAACCTACTTGTGGCTTTGAAGGTTGCTTGTAAGGGTGTAGGTCCACATATTTATTGTTGGCCTCACTTATCTCTCATATAAATGGATGAATATGAGTTCTTTCATCATTCTCGTGATTGTTCATCATATTGTGTTAGAGATGTGATAGAGGAAGCACACTAGTCTTCTTTTCTTGTTCACCTTCATTAGTATTTTATCTCTTGTCTTGGAGGTGCTAGGGTTTTTTGGAGCTTTTGGAGCATCTTGAATACCAAGGTCAGGGATTCATCTATGGGGGACATTAGAGCTAGGTTTTGTGATTAAATCTTATGTTGTACTTGTTGAAGTGAAGAAGATGAGTCGTTTTTTCCTTGGAGAACATGCTGAGTGATGATTGCTTGTTGGAGCTCCTTGGTGTTGGCTAGGGTTTTTCATGGTTTTCCGTAGAAAGGGTTTTGGAGAATTAGAGAATTGTATTATGGGATGAGGCTATGGTATGTACATGACCTTAATCTTTACACATATATATGGAGTTTTCAACTGTTCAAAATTCTATATTGCAGATTTGATTTTTAGCCATATGTTTGTTCATGGTTTGGTAATTTTCAGCACTTGTGTGTCTCATTGAATTGATATAAATTAAGGCTACAAGTGTTAAGTGATTTAACATTATTATTGAAGAAGATTTGATAGATTTTCTATTGGAATTACAATTGCCATAAAGTGAATTTCAGATATGTTTTATGCATGATAAGATTGCCCTAGAGGGTCGAAACTTGTTGGCACACTTTGGTATCTTAACTTGTTGGCACACTTTGGTATCTTTTATTTTGAATTGCCTAGTGGTTTGGGGTTGTTAAGAGGTGAAATATGTCTCCTTTGTCGCTGTTGTTTTGTTTATATTTCAGAACATCCATAAGGTTGAAAATTCATAGGGTTAAGATTCAAGAAACATGGGTGAAATTTTCTAAATTGCATTAATCCCTCAAGTGTGAAAAATTTCTATAGAAATGAATGTCACTGACCTAAGAGTCTTGCCTGAAATTTTTCTTTTCATCATCTCTAATAGTGTGGCACTGCCTTGCCTTAGTCACAAGTGGCTTGACCAACATGTGCTTATTGCATCCAAACTATGCCTCTTCACTTAAGGTTTTCCCATAATTGGCTTGACCAACATGTGCTTATTACATCCAAACTATGCTTCTTCACTTAAAGTTATCCCATAATTTTTCCTTAAGCTATAATATGTTAGATACACAACTAAATCCAACATAACCAAATTCACCCAACAATAGGCACATCCCCAACTGTGCCTTAAAACATCCCAACAATACTTACTTTAGGGTGGTGGTCAATTGACAATAGTTGAAATCTTTGTCGGACCAATGCTAAGACTATCACACTTGGCACATAATCCAAGATAAATAAGTTATGTATCGCTGAATGTACATTTCTTCATGTTTAAAAGTAACTTATATTGTCATAGTGCTATAAACCGTTGGTCCAAATGATGCCAAGGGGTCCTCACAAGGTTTTTGAAGGTAAGTGTTTTAATAAGACACAATCACAAGTCGGCCAAGATACATTCTTACCAATTCATCAATCTCAGGGATGTTGTGGGGTTAGCAAAGCCGAATGACATTATCAATTATTCAAACAATTCTTGCAATTTGATTGCTATCTTCCATGCATACTTTAGCTTGATATTGATCTAATGATAACTAGGTTTCAAGTCTTCATCTACCATGTTTTCTCTAGCTTAATATAGATCTAAGGAGTCTTAAGAGTATTGTTGATATTCACTAAAGGCCACATGCCAACTCTCTATTTGATATATTGGTTGCTTTATAGGGACAACATATGGGTAATTAAGCCATTTTATTTTATTTTTCTATATTTGACTAGTTTCGCCTAATCGCCCTCTTCGGGCTAGTGCTTGGGTATTACAACAATCGCTTGTGTTAATTTAAGTGCGTTTTTTTCTTCTTCTATTTTATGGCTTAGCTGGATTATGGTATATTGAAGATTTCACTATAGATCTACTATCTTATGATCTCAATATGATATCAAAGTAGAGGTGGCGTGGACTTTTATTTCTCTATCCAACTTTTTTCAGGTATGAAAAAAAGGTTTCTAGTGCCATTTTAGGGTAGTTTCAGGTTTGAAATTAGGGTTTCAACACTCATTTTTTGGAGAACATGTTTTTAGGATTTACAACCCTCTTTTTAACCAATGCCATTCTTTCTTTGTTGTTGGTTAATCTTTTCAACACATTTAAGGGGTTATTTATAGTTATGTGCCCTCTTTTAGGGCAATGCACCTTTTTTCTTCTTGTAGCCAATCTATTACAGGTTTTGAAGGAAAAATTGGTGTTATGGATAAAAATTGGCTATTTCCTTCTCTTAATGGGAACAACTACCATATGTGCATTTATCAAATGACAACCTTTCTTTATAGTAGTGAATTATGGATGTATTTGGAGACGATGCTTCTAACTGAAGATGATGACAATTATGATCTAGTATGTTTGAAGGAGGATGAAGCCCTAGGGTTGATTTGTGTTTAAGTGGATCTAGTATGTTTGAAGGAGGATGAAGCCCTAGGGTTGATTAGTGTTTAAATGGAGCCATATCTTGTTTATTACACCAAGGGTAACAAGCGAGTGAAGTAGATTTTTGATGTTTTCCACAATTTATTTAGTGTAGTGAACACTACTCAAGTAAATCCACTTGACATTTATGTCTCCAACCTCTAGATCACTGATTTCTCTACCATTAGAGTATATTTCCAAGTTCAAGACTTGAAGGATAACATTGTTAAATCTGGTGGCCAAGGTAAATGGGACTTTGAATGTATTAGTATTGTCTTTAATAATCTTTCTCCTACATTAAAAAATTTGGCTATCATCTTTTACAACATTCCTTTTTTCCCTCAAGGCATCTACTTCGCCTACTTTAGAGGATGTGTTTTCTAACTTTATCCAACATCAAGTCATTGAGGAATTTGGGTGAACTATCCTCTAGAGATCAAGTCAATTTTAAGGCTTCTACCTCATATACATACATGAGTCTACAAGGAGCACCTCCCAATCCTAAAAAAAGAAGAGACTCGACATGCTCATATTACCATAAGGAGATGCATGCTTTCAAAAAGTTCTTCTTTGTCATCAAAAGATTGAAGAAATTGCTCAACAAATAGGTAATAACGATGGCTAATAACGATGTCCTCTTTGAATAAAATGTTGGTAACTTTGCACATTTCGTTGTGCACTATGCTTTATGGTCTTCCAACAATTCATAGGGATTGATTGTAGATTCTAGGGCAATTGGACATATGATGAAACACAAGCACTTTCTCTTCGATCATTGTGATCAACATAAACTTGGCGAGCATGTAACTATTGTTGATGACTCAACTCTCCCAATTTCTAATTGTGGCATTATTTTTATTGATAATGATATGGGGATGTTCTCCATGTTCTTGGAGTGGGGCCAAATCTACTACTTATTTATCACATCACTCACACCAATTAAAAGGTGGAATCTTGGTTCAACAAATGTGTTGTTAAAGACATAAATGATAGGTTCATTTATGTCTTCAACAGATCTTATTCACCTCCATCATCAAATATTTTCATTGTAATGGTGGAGATGATGAAAATATGCTATGTCACCTTCATTTTTGTCACACCAATTATGGATCCTTAAGATGCATGCCCCACAGTCACCTAACTGATGACGTTCCACATATCAACCCTCCCAATGGTGTTTGTGAGGGATGTGTGATGGGTAAACATCACTAAGAGTTGTTTCCAAAGGTCACTTCTTCTTTATGGGGAGCCAAGTACTCCCTCACTTTTTTTATGTTTATTCTCGATTTCTGGGGCTCTACACCATTAAAATTCAAGGATGAAAGGTTTGTAAAATTATGGGATTTCAAAACTTTAATGGAAGCCTAATGAAAAGAGTATCAAGTGTTGTTGCACTGATGGGAGAGGCAAGTACATCAATAATGTTTATCAACAACTTCTCCACTTTCATGGCATTTCTTGGTAGAAGTCTATTTCCTATACTCCTAAGCAAAATGGAGTGGTTCGCACACCTACATGCGTCGCCACTGGTATGAATCCTTATGAGCAATTGCATGGGTAGAAGTCCTCTATCTCACACTTATCTATCTTTGGATCAAGTGCATGGGTCCACCCACCTCATCAAAGGTGAGATATGTTACCTATCCATTATACTCCTCACAGGACTTTGGTTGGCTAATGTGAGACTTTTTATGGGTATCATCATTATGACCCCACCTCTCACTAGGTGATTGAACATCATGATGTTATGTTTGATGAACCTTTTCCCATGCTTTGTTGGGATCTTTTCTATCTTGTTAGTGACAATTCTAGTGATGGTTCTTAGCATGTATCCATGTATCATGTCTCTTCTCCTCTCATTGGGTTGCTTGTTTATGATTCCCAACGAGTTGTAGTGGACCTTTCCACTTCTCCATTTGATTTTGGTCCACCTCAATGTACTCTGCTAAGTACTTCATCTATAGTTACATGACAGTCTACTTGTGTATTACAACATTCTCTTATGTTCATCATCTAAGTGGTTTATTTTTTGCTTGGCTAGATTAGAGTTTATTGAAGATTTCATTGTGGATCCACCATCTTATGATCTCAACAATGAGAACCGAACTTCAAGTTGTTATCACTAAAGTACTTGACTCCTTGTAGGTTATGCCATGAATATGGACACTTTGCGAAAAATTGCACTAAACACCCCAACATAACAAGAAACCCAAGAAAAGGAAGATCAATGGTAGCAGGTTAAGAAGAAAAATACTAAAAATTACCAAGCTACTCCACCAAAACAAGGGACCTTTATGGCTGCACCATAGAATCCTTCTAGATCTAGAAAATATCCAGGATAGCATCGACAAACCGGTCAATCTATAGATTTGATCCGTAGTAATAACAACAACCCAACAAATGGATCTCAAGGTAAGGATTCCATCCCTAACAAAAATAGGCACAAAGTTCTATCTGAAGGGGAAAATATCCCTTCCACTAAAACATTATCTCCCCCCTCTTTCAATGACAGAATCTCCTTTGAAATGCAGATTCTAGAACCAAAGTCCGAATTGAATCCATTTCCAATAAGTGAAAATCTCATCTCTGAGCATGAGGAAGAGTTGGCCCACTCTCCATCACAGGCACTTTATTCCTTTGGAACTAATCCTGCACATCAATATTATCAAGACTCTAGAAGATCTATGGTCAAATGAGGGAAACAAGAGGAAATCATTGGAATAAAATCTCCCAAGAGATGGTGGAAATCTTCACGAGAGAGGCATGAAGAACAATAAGAAAAAGATAAAGTAATGGGCAAGCAGATCACCCTTGATAATTTGTATGAAACGGGTACTAGAAGCACAAGGAATCCAAGTGGATCTCACCCACCAATGGGGGGCTCCAACAAACCAATAAGTAAATGACGAATATTGTTTCCTGGAATTGTAGGGGCATGTGTAGTAGGAGCAAAGAAGACTTAATGGAATATTTAATCAAGATTGAGAAGCCTATGGTCTTCCTACTCCAGGAAACAAAGCTAGGGGATGAGGAAACCCTAAGAATATACAAAAAACATGGAACTATAGTGAAGGAAAAGTTTTAAGTGCAAGAGGTGCTTTGGAGGCATCTACACAATTTGGAACAATTCTCTTTTCAGTTTGAACTTTAGTTGTCAATCTCAACATTGGATTTTGACGACCCTCACTCATTTACAATCTAGCGAGGTTTTCAACATTGTAAATGTCTATATGACTATGAATTATGGGGGAAAACAAAGTGTTGGGAGTCTTTATATGCATTAAGTGAATCTGATTATAGGCAGAGAAGTACTGTGGTGGGTGAATTCAACACCACCATTAGTCAAAGTGAAAAGTGAGGTGAGAGTATAATAAGATATCCCTTTTGGGAAAGGATGGAAGACTTGATCTCTCTCTATGATTTTACATATATAAAACCAACAAAGGGGAGATATACCTAGACGAATAAACGATTTGGCCTAGGACACATTACAACATGACTTGATTGTTTTCTTGTTCAAAGTACCTTTCTTGAAATCTCTATATTAGTCACCTCCATAATCATTCCATGGTCAATTTATGATAATAGGTTACTCAAGATCTCTTATTTGAAGAAAAAAAGGCTTTTCACTCCTACCAACAGTGTCTTCAAACAAAGGAGGCCAATTGGCGTTTAAAATATCACATTCTTTGGTTGGCTATAAGGGTTAGAAATAAATTATTTTTCATAAGCAAGCACATGCCAGACTTTGGAAAAATAATGTCAAAGAATTAGGCTGACAATTGTGAAATGATTCTCTYCTTTGATGAGTTCAAGGCAGTGGCATTCACTCATTTTACCAACTTGTATTCTGAAAAAGGAGTTGAACTAGAAGAGACAATAGAAATGTTGGAAAATATTCTAAAAACGATTTCTTAAGAAGAAAATGAAAGCTTAACCCAAAAAATTAATGAGGAGGAAATATTGAAGGAAATCTAGGATCTAGCTCTAGACAAAGCAACTAGTCATGATGTATTCTCTATTCAATTATATCAAGAATGTTGGCATACTATCAAATTTGATTTAATTAGGATGCTTTGATATGTTGACAAATATTTTAGAATGGGAGGAGCTATGAATTCAACCTTCTTAGCTCTCATTCTGAAGGATATCAACCCCTCTTTTTCTAGATTCAAACCCATTTATTTGTGTAATGTATCCTATAATATAATGACCAAAATCATTGCCAACAAGCTAAAAAGATTATTCCTAGAATTATTTTTGAAAATGAAGGTGCTTTTATAGCAAAAAAGCAGATAGTGGATAATATTATCACGGTTCAAGGGGCGATTAATTCTATCCAAACCAAAGGGGACAAGCATATGATCATCATGATTAATATGGCTAATTATTTTGACTGCATCCAACATTCCTTTATCTTTGATGTTTTACTTAAGTTTGTTTTTAGTCCTACCTTCATTCATTGGATATATTCTTGCATTAGCAATTCTTGGATTTGTCCTTTCATCAATGGAAGAGCCACTTATTTTTTTTAGCTAGTAGAGGCCTTCTCCAGGGTTGTCTACTCTCTCCTCTATTTTATATCATCATGGTTGAATCCCTCGGTCAAAATATGGAATTTATATTGGAAACCTACAATGCATTAAAGTGGGAAGAGGGGTAAAACGCATCAACCATTCTTAATTCACTAATGACACCATTTTGCTGGGAGGATCATCCACCATCATGGCGAACAAGTATCAGAAGGTCTTGGACCTCTTTCTTCATGTTTTTGGTGGATTTATCAATCACAATAAATGTCAAATTTACACTTGGAATATTAGTAATATCCTTCTTAATGTTATTTCCAAAATTTTCTCTTTGCCTTATTTGGAAGATTGGACATCTTTTAGATATATTGGCATGACTATCTATTTTTATTCATCTTATTCTCTTTTGTGGCGAAAGATCATTAGTAATATCAAGGCCAAGTTTGTTTAGTGGGCGGCCTAGTGGTTAAACCCAACAACCCGATTGGTTCTTCTCAAATTTTTCTTTTCGGCATTGTCCATCTTCTAGCACTCAACTTTACTTGCTCCCATTGGAGTCAAGTAGCAAATTGCACAAGAATTAAGGTGTTTTCTTTGGCGAGGAGGAAAATTCAATTCAAAGAGCTTTCCCCTAGTGAACTAGTCTATAGTCAAGGCATCAAAGTCTCATGGTGGCCTTGACATCAATCATCCTACTATGACGAATTTAGCTATGGGTGCTAAACTTCATTGGAGATTGATTACTAAGAAGTATGATTGGTGGAAGATAATGTTACATAAAAAGTACTTTCAAGACCATAGGAAAATGTGCTTGGACAATATCCCTGAAGTAGGGAAGGATCTCCTATTTGGAAGCTCCTCAAAGCAACCATTCCTATTTTGCATGAAAAGATGACTTGGATTTCTAGAAATGGGCTCTCTATTAACTAGTGGAAAGATAGTATTATGGGTCATCAACTGCTGATCACTATTTAGGACCTTCCTCTATGGGATTGGTTGTCACAGTAGGGGAAAACAAATCTTTTTGATATTTCCTCTTGGTCAAATTCCTCAATATTTTGGATAGGGTGGAATTTTGGTGCGTTGTTGGCACATTTGACTCTTTATCTACCATCCTTAAAGCCTCTCTTTAAGGTTGTGCCCCTCAACATATTGTATCCTCTGATCAAAGTGGGGTGGCAAGCTTGTTAGGGTCCTAACCTCCCTAACCCCTCAAGTATATAGAATGATATGTTCTTCTATGTAATAAAGGCCGACATTGGTAAATAAGGCTTATGTAATAATATGAACATGTCTAATGTAAGAAGAATCAATAGAAGGTTATGCTTCTAGAAAGATATTCCTCTAGAATATTCTCTAGAAGATTGAATAGTATAAATAAGAGTAGAAAGCATGGAAAAGTTTTGTCTTGAGAATCATTTTGTACTTGATCTCTACTTTGATGGAGGTTTCCCCCTCGAAGAGGCAAGTGAACTTGGCTATCAATATAATAAAGGTATCATTTATGGAATCAATTGTGTCATTGTGCTCTATATTTTTCTATTTCTACTGATAATTGTTATAACAATTCTATTTTTTCTCTCCGTAATAACATCTGGTACCTTACAAGTGGTGTCAAAGCACCTTCCTCTGCAGATTTTTAGGCGATTTTTTCTAGGCTAGAGACTGTGTACTGCCAACATCTTTAAAGCACAATGATATATCATTTGGCAGGTAAAATTGTGGTTGGGGAGGAACACATGCAGGAAATACATGAGTTACGTTTCACCTTGTTGGAAACCTTTGTAACCCCTGTTGGTACCCCTTCGAGAAGTACCACATTAGAAACACCCGTACATGGCCATTCACTCCCACATACCCTCGGGTATATAGGGAGTCCCATAGGTCTCCTGAAACCAACTATAGATTAGCTTATCAACTTCTTGACTTCTATAGTGGCACCGAGAACAACACTTGGTAAGATTACTCTCGCGTACTTGGGTAATCAGGAAGTACAACTAAGGGTACAATTGAGCCTCCTTAGTCAAAGCCTTGAGATATTGGGTCGAGTACTACTGTTGGACCCCGTCACTATATCGACAAAGAGCTATAGCACAGGGAAAACCCTGGTCCGTAGGAACCCTCAAAACCCTAACCTTTTCTACCGAAAAAGAAACAAAAAAAAACAAAGGGCAAATTTTGCAGCACAATCCTGCCTCTTGCATCCAGGTTGCAAAATTACTACACAATTTTAACTATTAAAATTCCGGGCATTCTGTCATTGCAATATTATTTAGACTAGAGTATAACTTCATAGGAGTAAAAATAAAAAGAAAAAAAAGAGTATAGTGATACTGTTCACACCCTTATTTGGGACCCATCCCATTGGATTCATCTCTTCACATTGATCACAGTGGTACCCATCATTGATAAGCGTTTTTTTTCGTGGACCCTCCCACCCTTCTCGACACCCTTATTTGGGACCTATTCCATTGGATTCCTCTCTTTGCACTGATCATAGTGGTACCCCTAACTCCTAACCCCTTTTTGTTCAGACCCACCAACCCACTTCTTTCTTGCTTGCCTCCAAAATGGCCCCCACCCACAACCAATAAATTGACAACCACATCCTTGCCTTGGCCACGAAAACACCTAGAACAAGACTACCATTAAAAACATCAATTCCAAAAAAACATCAATTTCAATATTGCTACCCTCAATTCCAAATTTGACACCCTCAATTCTGGATTTGAATCCCTCTTTGACGAGGTGAAAAACAAGTTCACAACCTTTTCCGAAGAGATGAAAAACTAGACGGTTCAATTCCGGGGCCCTACCTCCTCTGAACAAGCTTCACACCCAGAAGGAATTGACTCCTCCCATTCCATGGCCTTTCATTCCAATCCCCTTCATTGTGAGTTGCATCTTCCCAAAGTTGAGTGGAATAAATTTGATGGCTCGGATCCCACATGCTGGGTCACTCAAACGAAATATTATTTCTCCTTGCATGGAATTACTGATGATTTGACCAAAATTCATATCAGTGTCCTTTATTTGGATTCTGAATGTTGGCAATGGTGGAAATGGCATAAAAATTCACATCGAGGGTATATTTCTTGGACCCAGTTCGTTGGAGACCTTTATGAATGTTTTGACACCGACACACATCATTTGGGCCATTTGACCAAGCTTAAACAATCTGGTACAGTGGAAGAATATATTGCCACTTTTGAGAAATTGGATTTTTGAACGGATGGCATGTCCAACACCTTCCGTGAATGCTTTATTAGTGGCCTTAAGGATGACATACAATCCCATCTCCTAATGGCTTTCCCCAAGACTTGGCTTGAAGATACTCACCATGCCAAGGAAACACACCGAGTAGTCTCTTCCCAAAAAGGAAAACCATCCTTTATTCCTTACTCCCGACCCACAAATCCTGTCCCTCATTCCACTCCTATTAAGATACACAAATTAACTAGGGAAGAAATGGATGAACACCAACTTAAGGGTCTTTTCTATAACTGTGATGACTTTTGTTTATTTATTTATTATTTATTTTTTTAATTATCCCGGGGCACAAGTGTAAGGAGCAAAATATTTTTATGGCCATTTCTGAGTATTTTTATGAAGAGGATGTCGATGTTTCCCATTTTGAAGATCTCCCCCAAGTAGATGCTCATACTGTTAGCACTGAAAGTTACACTTTGACTGCTAAAGTGAAAGCTCAATACCTGTCAATAGGTTTATGAGATAAGTCTTAAAATGTGGTGTAAAATGGATAAAACTCAATTCAACAATGTCAAAACATAAGAAATTCTAGATGAAATTCTTCGGCAAAAGAGGTCTTGTTTAAATTAGATCAAGGTTTTGAGGATTAGTGTGGATAGAAGGAAGACTTAGTAAGAAAATGAAGTGAATCTACCACTAGCTTAAGGCTATGCTAGTAGACAAAGGAGGGAAATCCTTCAGATACAAGAACTTCTTAAATCCAAGCAAACAAAACTCTAAGAAAGTTATAACAGTATCACAATCAAACATCCATTGTCATAAAGCTACAAAATATCATTTGAATCCTTCAATGATAGTAAAATTTCAGAGTGAGAGAGATAAGATGGCAAAAAGAAAGCTAACTTACATTAAACAAGATTTCATCAAGTCTGATACATCAAAACTAGAGTAAGCTTTGTTTCATTAAAATCACTAAAAAGGTCTTTTACATCACCCATTTGAACCCACACAATGTATTCTAATGCTGCATTTATAGCCTAAACAAGGAATGATAGCATAGAATGCAAGCTTGATCCTCCAACATAGGATTCATCCACCTAAAACTGAAAATATTACACCTGTACAAAGTGGAAAAAACAAATTGCTATAAAAAAGGCTAATGTTGGCAACTATCATAACGCCCTAATCTTGCATAGTGATCAGGTGTCCTTTGAGTGCATTTCCTTTGTTTCCAGGTATCCTCCAGCTTTAACTGACCTCCAAATAGCTGTTCCATGCTCCACTAGCTATCTGGTGACCATTGATCCTCTTGAACCCATCAAAATAGGAGTTTGCAGCGAATCCTGTAGTGCCGACTGTATCAGCCAATTCACAATGGATTTCGTAGCGAATTTTGCGGTGTCTGACTGTGTAGACTAGTTCACAACGAATTTTGCAGTGTCCCACTGTGTAGACTAGTTTGCAGCATTAGGCATTGCGAAATGTCCCGTAGCTGTCCAATTTGTCCAGTTTGAGCCAAAAACAACCAATTTTTTTTCCCAGAGTTAAGTAAGCCTGTAGAAGCCTCATAATATGGTGTATGAGTAAACACTTAGCTATATGCATTATATTTTCCCCTAAAATATTCAAAATGCAAGGATAACCACTTTCAAAACTGAGATTCTTTAAGCCACTTTACTTCACCTCGTGAGTCTAGTACTCCTTCTGGTGGCATCTTGAGACAACACATTCAAATTCCTTCGGGCTAACTCTTCCTTGAAAGTATGCAACTCTAGCTTAAGTCTTTTGATCTGAGCTTGCTAATCCCTATTTTGTCTGTATAAATTCTTACGCTGCCTATGGAGGGGCAGAAATATCTTTGCTGTAAACCTAGCCTTATCAATAGTTTCCAAGTACATATCCATCAAATCCTTCAACTTTTTCCTCTCAGACAACCCTTGTCCCTTAAATTTAGCAATCTCTTTTCTGGCTTCTCTAAGTTGTCTGATCATTCTTTTGAAGGTAGGGTTTTCAGGGGGAGTGGTTATGCCTATGACTTCAATATGTTTTTCAACAGTCTCAATTTTATCTTTATCCTTCCTCTTGACAAGAGATTCTGTTATGACCTCTTTTTCAACAGTTTCCTTCTTGGATGATGACCTTGTGAAGGGCCTCCTAACTTTAATTTCAACTACGGTCACTGGTGAGGGGAAGAGTAACCTTCTTCCTTTTTTGCGTGTGGATTTAGCTGATGGAATTTCTGCTAATTCTGGAGCTGGTTTGGGTGAAAATTCCCTTTGTGGAGAGTGATGATCTCCCCCTTCTTCTTCTTGTTCCTTAGGAGCTTCATCATTTTTATCAATGTGTTTTCCCTTCCTCTTTCTACTTGTCTCTGTGTGAACAATGATATCAACTTGAAGAGGGCTTTGCACTTTGGATTGTGGAGTAGGAGCAACATTCAATTACAAATGTGCAGAGGCAATGAAGTGCTCTCAATCCATGTTTCTCTTATTTAACTCTTCCATCACAAGCATCTTAATCAACTCTGAGTGAAAAACACTTGTGTCCACAACCTTGAACTTGGCTTGGACTCTATCAACCATTTTCCCAATATTCCTAAGCAAACAGAAAGGGAGGTTCATGTGGTCTTTGCTTTTGAAGTGCAACAAAAGTCTATTGTGGCATTGGTAAATCATATTGAACCCCCCCTCACAGGTGAAATATATCTGGATCACCCTTAACATCTTATCAAATCCTTCAACCAAGTGGCTGCTAGGCACTCCCTTTGATAGGTTATTTCCCTAACATTCTGGTTTAAGGAGCTCTTTAGAAAAGGCCGCATTTAGATTCATGGATTTAAACCATCCTTCACCAGTGTTTGGTATCTCAGTAGCTGCTGCAATGGTTGCTTCAGATACCTCCAGTTCAAGAGTTCCCACCTTATTTTTGGTTCCATCAAAATTCAAGGAAAATTCTCTAGCTACCTCAGGGTGCTCCCTCTGCATCTTCTGATAGAAGTTGAAACATCCAAATCTTTGGAAGACCTCTCTAATAAGAGGTTCAACAACAAATAACTGCATGTCATAGGGTTCATTCCTCACTATGCCCCCACCCTTGTGAGCCTTATTCTACCGTGGAGTATCCATTTGTTGTTATAGGAAGAAAACTAAGACAATAATCTGAGTGATGCAAGAGGCAAAACATAAGGACAAAGGTGTTAGGGTTTGGAGGGATAGTCCTTTTCAGAGTTGTCTTCTGTTTAGGGTTTTAATGTTCTTCAACCAATTTGACCCCTAGACTTATGAAAGATCAGATGATAGTTAGGAAATGGAATAATACCATATAGGAACAATGGATATGCAAGGAGGAAGCTTGCTGCAAATGATTTCGTTCGATTCCTCACTCCCACTTTTACAACATCATCACAACTTTATCAACAAAGCTCTTTTCAATTTTTAACATAGATAGACTTAGACTTGAAATTAAAATGGAAATATTAACAATAACCAGCTGGTACAAGTTGTGAGGTTAGTGGATAACAACGCTGAGTTGATGTTCAGGGTTTGTAGTGCCAAAACATGGGATCCGCAGAAGAATTCACAGCGCAGGAAACAAAATCCAAATAAGAGATAGGAATGGTGGCTTGACAACAAGGTTTGCTTAGTCTTATTAAAAGAAGCTACGATCTCTACAGTTGGCTGAGAGTTGTGATAGAAAAGGTAAAAAGGGATGGTTGGTAGTGTGAATCACCAATTCGCAACGCCTAGGAGAGGAAATACAAGCACAACCTTTAAATGATCTTCATCAGGGATTAAAAATCTCATGGAGTACCTGGAGGTTGTGTCTTAAACGTTTCTATGCTTCATATTGGATGAAACCTCCTGCAACAGGTCTAACCTCCAATTCACCTTCGCCAGCCAGTTTGCAACAAATTACAAAATGCATGTATGAACTCAACAGTTTCTGCAACACTGAGCTAGGAGCAAATTTGAAATCTTGAGAAAACAGTTAGGAAAGCCTTAAATGCCGAATCCTAGATTATTTCCTTTAAAAAATGAATGCTGAAAACAAGGAGATTGACTGACACAAGCCTCATAAGTACACTTATGGTGATGAGAGAAAGTGTACTTGAGATGCGCTATGAAATATCCTAATGAGATGGAAACATACAAAACGAACTTGAATTGACCTTCTAATGGGTAGAGGGACAAAGTGGAGGGGTTTTAGTAGGTCGTGGAAGTGATGAAATGTCAGGTGGTGGTGGCATAAGGAAGATGGTGATGGCTGTCTAATCTTGTCATGTAGATGGAGGTATAAACCAAGGGTTTGGGCCAACATCAACCTTAACTTTATTTGTGCTAATACCTAAGAAGATTATAAGGAGGAGGTCAAAAGTAAAACTTAAACAACACTAAGGATACAAATAAAAAAACCCAAGGATGAATTGACCCAAAACAACTTCATTGTATAACACATACCACACCCTCCGATCCACCAGAAGTTGAACCACTTATCTTGATGAATTCCCTCATTGGTATCTTATCCCCCAAACCCTTAAGTTAAATGGTTATATCAAGCATAGAAAATTCATCATCCTATTCAAATGATCCACGTGGATATCGGTGGCCACCCGCCTTTTCCAAATGGCTCAAAACAGTTTTTTGGCAATTTTGGCAATTTACTATTTTTAGCAGGTTTTAACTTCCGGGGCCATTTTGAGGGTCCAAATGAAGGTTTTTCGAGATAGAGGTTCCAAATGATATCCAAAGGCATAATTGAGCCCCCAAAATTAATCTCCTCGATGATACCTTTCCAATGAGCTATCACACGCCTAAAACGGATATCGTATGCAAAAGTTACGACCCCGGGAAGTTGATGTATTCACTTACCCAAACGGGGCCCACATGAATTTTGGCGCTTCATCTCCTAGGGTTAGGTTTTTGGATGTCTAGGACTTTTGGCATTCCCGTTTATTGTAAAAAGGCCTTCAGAGCCTCATTGTAATCATCTTCTTGCGAATGCGAGT
>ML824013.1:6704-18992 GCA_009831015.1 Picea engelmannii
TTTTATTATAATTATCATCACTATTGATCAGCAATGAACTTTGTATTTAAACAATCAATTATATAAGTATACTTCAACAAGAATTACAAAGTTTATAAAGAATAATATTATGTTTTTGAAGGACACCAATCCTCTTTAGAGCACGGACTCTTGGAGACAAAAATCCCCTTCTTCAGGGCACCAACTCCCTTCTTTTAGGGCTCCAACCCTAGGAAGAACCAACTACCTTATCTTTAGAGCACCAAACCTAGGAAGCACCAACTCCCTTGTCTTTAGGGAACCAACCCTAGGAAGCACCAACTCTCTTATTTTTACATGTTACTTAGTAAAGGATATGAATCCTTCCTTTCTCCTCCCTTCCACCCTCACTGCATAAGTATATTCAACTTTCCTTCTTGGACTCTACTTCTACTTTTGATCTTCTAATATGGACTGAAAAGACACCTTCTTATCACCATTATTTCTTATTTATATAGTCTTCCATCTGGTGTGATGTTTGAAGCATTGTGTCCCTTTATTTGAAGTTTGAACCATTGCACCTCTTCATTTAAATGATAGTATTAAACTTAAATAATATCATTTTTCATTTTTATTCATTATTCATAATGCTTATGATTTAACTCTTCTTTAATCATAACTGTGTATCGGTTCATTCATCTACATATCTCGAATTGTTGTGAATTCGAGTCTTAATCAATAGACACTTCCTTCAACTAAAATTTTTGTGACCGTGATCTCGAAACCACAAGCTTATCCATTCCAAGCATTGTTTTATTAGCACTTTCTTCTTCCACCCCTATTCTTCTGTGTGGCACTGTATTCAAATGTCTGAGGGATTATTTAATTATATCTCCTTTGGCTTCTTTACCTTATCATGTGACCGGTGCTGGAACTGGGTTCTCTGGTACTTCATCCTTCGGGACTTCTGGCCTTTGCAATCATTCAATGATCTGAAAAGATATTTTAAATGACTATGGTTGAGTTATTAATCATGTGTTGATTAGCCAATTAGGAAGCTTAATGAAAGAGGAAGAAGATATGAGAATATATCACAACCATATAAACATGTACAAAATTGAAATGAAGCAATAAAAAACAACAAACCATAACACCAATGTGATAATGGAGTTCGACAATCTCACCTACGTCTTCGGGCCTTTGTCTCAGTGGGTGAGGCTTTCTTATTTATGTTCAAAGCTCAATAAGTATTACAGTAATGCCAAAAGGTTAGAAAATTGATCTGGTCTTGTTCTCCCAGATCTCAAGAACCCAGTAGAATAAACGACACTCAAATCAGATGACCGGAATTCCCAGAAATGACCCACAAAGGTGCACTCCTCAACAACTTCCCTGCATAAAAATGGCTTTGGCTTGGAAAATATTCCACATAAACATGCTATGAATACCCCCCCATGGCCTCAAGAAGGACTCGTTATGTAGATCTGAAGTTGGTAACCATATCCCAACTTCCTCCCAAGATCTGGCCTCAAAAAGGGCCCAATATCCCCCCAAAATGGGCAAAACTCTCCAATAACAGGCATAAAATCATTAAAAAGTCACTATTATAAGTGAAAAAACCCACCTGTGTAACAAAAATCAAAATTATTCCCCTAGGGCTGGGTACGCGCTCCATAATAGGGTCACATGCATAATAATGTGGCCAAGCTCCAGCCCAAAGGGCTACGTGTTGGCCCATAGTCCGCATACATTGGTCACATGGCATAAACACATAGGACCGTGCCCTATCCGCACACCCAACAGTCTGGTCACTGCCCCCGATCTCATGCACCCAAGGTGCTGGAGGTTAATCCTTGGTCTATTTTCCCCCACGCCTTTTATTACAACTATAGTGGAGCGCCTGCCATTTTAATTGTGGTCATATCTAACAAGAAACTTGTGGGCTGGGGCTTAGCCCCAACCCCCTTCATCCTTAATTTAACATATAAATACTTTATATACATTAATGAGGGTTTTTTTAAATAAGTTCCAACGTGTCTCAATGGTATTTTCCTGTCCATAAGACTTGTCTCCTACCAACACGTCATGGGGTTGAATCCCATGAGCTCCAATTTTTGTTATTCAACCTTCAAATGATAGGGTTCCACATGGCTTTGAATCTCCCCCCATGGCCTCAAGAAGGATTGGTTTATATAGATATAAAGTTGGTAACCATCTCCCAACTTCCTCCCAAGATCTGGCCTCAAAAAGGGCCCAATATCCCCCCCAAATGGGAAAAACTCTTCAATAATAGGCACAAAATCATTAAAAAATCACTATTATAAGTGAAAAAACCCACTTGTGTAACAAAAATCAAAATTATCCCCCTAGGGCTGGGAACATGCTCCAGAATAGGGTCACATGCATAATAATATGGCCAAGAGCCAACCCAAAGGGCTGTGCACTAGCCCTTAGTCCACGTACATTGGTCACATGGCGTAAACACATAGGGCCGTGACCTATCTGCACACCCAATAGTCTCGTCATCGCCCCCAATCGCATGTACCCAAGGTGCCGGAGGTTAAGCCTTAGTCTATATTCCCCGACACCTTTTATTACAACTATAGTGGAGCACCCACTATTTTAGTTGTGGTCATATCTAACAAGAAACCCGTGGGCTGGGGCTTAGCTCCAACCCCTTTCCACCTCCATTTAACATATAAATACTTTATATACATTAATGTGGGCTTGTTTAAACAATTTCCAATGTGGCTCAATGGTATCCGCCTGTCCATGAGACTTGTCTCCTACCAACAGTTCATGGGGTCAAATCCCATGAGCTCCAATTTTTTTTATTCAACCATCAAATGATAGGGTGCCATGTGGCACCTCTTCATTTGCCTATAGAAAATGTTCCACTTGTCAGAAATAGATTCGACCAAATATTCTGCCTAGTCAACCTGTTGTTGTGCTTCCATGTGTCTCAATGCTACGTCATCATGATGATGTCATCATGATGTCATGTTGACGTCAACATTTACTTTTTTTTCCTGTTGACCTATTGACCTTTTACATGTTTGGGAAAACGAACAGAACGTGATATCAAAGGCATACGACATCTGTTTGATCTCATTCAAGTTGTGTTGGGTTCATATTGATGAGGCATACACACACGTCCGGTTTGAAGCCATTCCAATAACATTGATTTTTAGTCCTTTCTAATCCCCATCAAGCTCCTTGATCTAAATCTTGATCACACCTCCCCACTAAAGGACCTTTTGGTCCCCACATTGTTACTGACCAATCAACAAGCTCAGGATAAGCCATCCAACTTGTCCTCTGTCTCTGAACTCTGTCATGTGCACCTGTCTCATCAAGATCAACTGTAACACAATCATGACAACTGACAATATATTGTTAGCCATTTGAACCCTGTCACATTTTACTAAAGGCACTATCATCCATGTAGACAAAATTACTAATGATAGCATAAAAAATATGACTGCAAATGAGTTGATATACTTGTAATATTTGCATGAAATGAGCTTATGTTGAAGCAAACTATGATTGATTTTCCACTCTACAATCATCTCTTCTTCTTGCTTAAGATCGATTACTTGATTTGAAACCATTATTGGTTTGTTTCTTGCTTGAACCACCTTCTTTAATTGTTCCATATTTAAAAGAGTTTTATTTTCCTTTACAAGATGAGCATGAACCACATAATATTGACTTGCTTTGGTTAATTGATATTGATTCTTTGTCCTGTAGAATATTGCTTTACAATCAAATAAGTATGGACTACCTAAAACCATTCCCCATTCACTCAGTGGCACTAGATCAAATGTTACCTCATCCACATACTTAGATGAAATTGCAAATTTGATTGTGCAGTGCTTTGTTATGTGAATTTGATGATGGTTGCTTATCCATTTAAGTGTGTAGCGCTTATGATGCATATGTGTTTTTAAGCCCAATTGCTTAACCAATTCTTCAGAAATTAGGTTAGATTGAGATCCACTATCGATTAATGTATCAACCTTAGTGTGTCACATGATGAACCTAATGTGAAACAAGTTACTTCTACGATCAATTCCTTTGCCAATTTTTCTTGTCATACCAACCAATGAGACCTTTGATTCATCACCTGAATCTGATCCCAAGTCTGTCGGTCGTGTTTTCACTGCAACTGTTTGCCTCCCTTTCTTTTCCTTTAACCACTTTGGTCTCTTCTAGGGATGCAACTTCCAACAATGGTCCTCATCATGCCCCTCTTTCTTGCAATGCTTGCAAGAGGGCCTCTCTTCCTTTCTCGTCACTACATTTGTCTTTTCTCCATTCCACTTCCTCTTGTCCTCTTTCCTTGAAGACGATTCCCCTAATACACCAACACATATTTTCCCTGCTTCAATGTATGTCTCTTGAACAAAAACCTCATCAATATTATTTGGTCCAAACATGAATACCATGTTTCTAATATGTCCAGGTAAACCTCCTATATACTTCATAATATTTTCTTGGGTATGTAAAGGGATATCTAACATCAATGCCATTTTTCAAAAGCCATCTGTGTATTCTTGCACTGTTTGTCCTTTTCTTAGTTTTAAATATTTCCATTCAATTAATGATTTCTATTTATAATCCAAAGGATAGAATTTATTTATAAGTGCAAAAATGAAACTTTTCCATGACGGAATTACATTACCCACTTGTTGCGTGCCATTTTGCAACTTGTTTTGCCACCAGATGAGTGTTGTGCCTACAAGTCTCAATGATGCCAACTTGATATGAGTTGCCTCATCCTTGATATATTGCACACTACAATAAAACTCCATCTTCCTGACACAATTGTCAAGTCTCTCTGCATTAACTTCACCATCATACATGGGTAATTCGAATTTAACATCAAGTTTTAATAATGGCATTTCATTCTTATGTTTATGGACATGTTTCTTTGCATTAGACTTAGAACTTGAACTTGAAGAAGAAGGAGGTGATGATGGAGGTGAAGGAGGAATTTGAGGAGGATCCTCTCCTTCTTCACTTTTTCCCTTTGAAGATTCACCAAGAAATAGTCTCTTTCGTTCCAAGTAATCCTCGTACAAAAATTTCATCATCTCCGACATGGCAAAGAAATTTTTTCGAAACTCTTTCTCATCAAGAGAAAGTCCCCCTTCCGAAGCCATGTTCTCTCTTTGAGAAGTTATCTTTCTCGATCCAGTCAATGGATTCTCTTCAACAAAATCACCTTCACCACGAAGTAGCTTTTCCCTAGTTAACATGCAAAACTCAAATCCAAAACGTCAACTAGCTTTGATACCACTTGATCCAAAAATATCTTTTACATGACTATGGTTGAGTTATTAAGCATGTGTTGATTAACCAATTAGGAAGCTTAATGAAAGAGGAAGAAGATATGAGAATATATCATAGCCATATAAACATGTATAGAACCAAAATGAAGCAATAAACAACATCAAACCATGACACCAATGTGATAACGGAGTTTGGAAATCTCACCTACGTCTCCGGGACTTTGTCTCAGTGGGTGAGGCTTTCTTATTTCTATTCAAATCTCAATAAGTACATCACAACAGTGCCAAAAGGTTACAAAAATGATCTAGTCTTGTTCTCTTAGATCTCAATAACCCAGCAAAAGAAACGACACTCAAATCATATGACCAAAGCTCCCAGAAATGACCTGTGAAGGTGCTCTCATCAACAACTTCCCTGCATAAAAGTGGCTTTGTCTTGGAAAATCTTCAACATAAACCTGCTCTGAATCTTCCCCCATGGCCTCAAGAAGGCCTGGTTTATATAGATCTAAATTTGGTAACCATCTCCCAACTTCCTCACAAGACATGGCCTCAAAAAGGACCCAATATCCCCCAAAAATGGGCAAAAATCTCCAATAACACACATAAAATCATTAAAAAGTCACTATTATAAGTGCAAAAACCCACCTGTGTAACAAAAATCAAAATTATCCCCCTAGGGCTAGGCGTGTGCTCCAAAATAGGGTCACATGCATACTAATGTGGACAAGCTCCAGCCCAAAGGGTTGTGCGCTGACCCTTAGTCTGCATACATTGGTCACATGGCATAAACACATAGGACCACGCCCTATCTGCACGCCCAACAGTCTGGTCACCGCCCCCGATCGCATGCACCCAAGGTGTTGGAGGTTAAGCCTTGGCCTATTTTCCCGCAGGCCTTTTATTACAACTGTAGTGGAGCACTCACCATTTTAATTGTGGTCATATCTAACAAGAAACCCATGGGCTGGGGCTTAGCCCCAACCCCCTTCCGCCTCCATTTAACATATAAATACTTTATATACATTAATGTGGGTTTGTTTAAACAAGTTCCAACATGGCTCAATGGTATCTTCCTGTCCATAAAACTTGTCTCCTACCAACAGGTCATGGGGTCGAATCCCATGAGATCCAAATTTTTTATTCAACAATCAAATGATAGGTTGCCACATGGCAGCCCACGTCTGGGCCATGTGGCACCTCTTCATTTGCCCATAAAAAATGTGCCACTTGTCATAAGGAGATTGGACCAAATCTTCTACCCAATCAACCTGTTGCTATACTGCCACATCTCTCAATGATACGTCATCATGATGATGTCACCATGACATCATGTTGACATCAGCATTGACTTTTTTTTCCTGTTGACTTTTTACATGTTTGGGAAAATGAACAAAACGTGATATCAGGAGCATACGATGTCTGTTTGATCTCATTCACATTGCATTGGGTTTGTATTGACGAGGTCTACGCACAAGTCCTTTTTGAAACCATTTTGAAAAAAAAATATTTTTAAGCCTTTCTAAGCCCCATCAAGCTCCTGGATCTGAATCTGGATGATTCAATCCTCCCGGAGTACATTTCACCGAAGTGCGTATACTGTATTCACTAGCATATTAGATGATCAATATTTAATATTTCGTTATATGGACAACTTATTATCCAGAGGCTTCAAACAAATTGATGGTCAGGAAATAATCAGGAGTTAAGATAAATGGTTCTCATTCACTTCGGGATTTCGACTATTCATGGATCTATAACTATGGAGTAGAGCAATCCCTCCTGAGGTTTACCTACCGAATAATTCATAGAATGGTGGTGACCACTTGTTGTCAGTTAACACCTATGCTTATGCTATCCTTCTACTATGCTTGATCAATGATTGAGAATGCTCCTGAAGTAGATCAATGGTTAGCGTTACTTAGTGATTCATGCTCACTATATCCTTCCACTATACTTGAACGAATGGTTAAGAAATATTTCGTAGAATCTTAGATCAAATACCAAACATTAATTCATGACTTTGTCCTTCGACGCTTCGGGTATATTTGATGGTAGGAGAAGCTGGACATCCCCAAAGGATGTAGTCCTAGAGTGACGTGGCTTGCTGACGTCATTGTTGATGTGGCACTGGCTGAGTGGCTGCCATGTGTCCCCTTTATTTGTGAATTTCACATAACTTATGTGCCATACTTATTTTGATACATGTAATCATCTGATTAGGCCATGTTTCATCTATTGCTAATATGGTCCTGCTGACGTGGGCCTACTGATGTGTCACATGTCTTCCTCCTGAATCTAACGGTTGTAGGTTCATCTGAAGTTTCTTATTGATATGAATGTTGTTGTTGCTTAACGAATATGACACTTTTTAGAATTTGATCTAATACTCCCGAATTTCCAAAGTGTCGAATAGATCTATCACCATAGATCTTTTCTTGTCTTGATCGAAGGCTTATGTTAACTTTGGGGCTCTGGAGTTCAAGATTTCTTGGTTTATATAAGATTCTTATCACCAGAGTAGGTCAATGTCGGAGTTTACCACCTTCTTCATTTTAGTGTGATCTTACAGTTTCAATATTCATTCCAGATCAATGGTTGATGAGATTTCTCTACTCTTCCTTTGATCTGAGGGTCAGCGGGAGTTCGCGACTTCGGGGCTTTGGCGTTCGGGTAAACTTACTTGTTTCAGACTCCTTTTCGACGGAGTGGTCAGTGTCAGAGTTGACCACCTTATTTCCTTTAGTGTGATCTAATGGTCCAACATTTCCATTCCAGATCAACGGTCAATGCTTAACTCTATATCAAATCTTGATCTAATGGCTAGGAAACCATCCGAAGCTCCTTCCTAATCAACGATAGGTGATATTTCATGACTTCGGGATTTCATGGATAGGTGATATTTAATCCTTCCTAACCTCTAACTTCACCTCTATCTAACGATCTTGGATTGTCCCAAACTAAGAATGAATGGCTCCGATAACTCTATCCTTTACAAAAGTATTTCTTCACTTGCATAACTCTGTCTCCCGTGCTATTTCAAATGGGATATCTCTTCTGAGCTTTGTTTAATGTTCTTCCTTCTAAGATTTGTGTCAATGTACTCCTTTATGCACTATCTTTATCCAATCATACGACTATCTCTTCTGATTTTTAGGTTTATACATGATTCCTCTGCACCTCGCAATATGTATTTTGTGAAACCTACTATGTTATCTCTCCTAAGATTTAGAATATCAAAGACATATAATTCCAATACCATATTGATATTCTTGACATCAATTCCAACAACATAATACCATGTCCAACACCTTCGACTTATGTCAGGACACCTCGATGGTTTAGTCAAATATTGAGGGATTCTCAAGAGAATGTTGAGACTCCTAGGAGCACATTCAGAGAGACCAGACCTCCGAAGAAGTTTCCAGACTATATAGGATTGATGAGAAATATTCTAGATTCAAAGCCTTCCAATTTTCACGAGGAAACAGACCAGCAGGTATGATGGGATGCCATAGGTGGAGGATTGCACATCCATCATGAATAATGATGTTTAGGAAATAATGTTGAGATCAGAGCGGAAGTCAATTGTGAGTTCCAGGTGGCTCTACAATATCAAGCACGCTATAGATTGAATATTTGAGAAGTTCAAAGAGAGGTTTGTGGAAAGAGGGTTCTCCCAGAGAGAGGGAGTGGAATACGAGGAGACATTTTCTCCAGTAACCATGTACACTTCCATTATAGTAGTTATGTCAATGGTTTCGTTTATGGGATGTATGATACATCATATGGATGTGAAGACAAATTTACTTAATGGGAACATTGAAGAATAAGTGTACATAGAGAAGCCTTAAGGATTTTAGGTAAGTGAGAAGCAGTCCCATGTCTAAAGGATTAAGAAATCATTGTATGCACTCATTAAGGAACCAAGAGCATGGTATTCTAGGATCGATGGATATATGTAGAGTATGGGATTCACCAAAAGTGAAGTTACATCCTAACTTATATTATATATATGTTCAAAATGATCTACTCATTTTGGTGTTGTATGTAGATGACTTGTTTCTGACATGTGCTTATAAGTGTTGGAAATGTTTAATAGGTTGTCATTGATGGCAAGTACAGCAATGAAGATGGCATGAATACAGGAAGAATGTAACAGATGGGCACCAGAAGTATTTTGGGAAGAAGTTGCAGAGAAACCTCGATAAGATCAGAAGAGATAGTGCAAAGGATGTTTAGTATGTTTTACAGGCAGCGTAAATGGAAAGTACAGCAATAATGATGGCTTGAGTAAAACACCGATGATCAAAAGGAAAACAGAAGATAAGTCCAGAAATATCGAATGATCGAAGGCAACGCTGGCAAGTACAACAGTGATGATGGCTTGAGTACAACAGCGATGATCAACAGGCAAGGAGAAGATAAGTCCAGGAAGATTGAATGATTGAAGGCCCGAGAAGCATTTCTGATCGTTGGATCCCATCCAAAATTCCCGATAGCATGAGGGTCGTTAGATTTGAAGAAAGACAAGAAGAAGGCGTTGAAGAGGAGAATAGATCTCATGCGTTAGATCTGAGCACAGGGTCCAACCACTATTGGATCGAGGAAAACTTGCACGTTCTTTAAAGTGCAAGGAGAAGTGAGCGTAATCTCGATATGAAAAATCCTAGCGTAATTTGAGCCATCAAATGAAGATAACATCTAAACCATTGATCGGAGTTTCGAGGATTGCGTGTTTGAAATGTCAAAGAAACAATGCAACAGGAATCCTGATTTCTCGATATGACAAATCCCGGTGTAATCTGAGCCATCAAATGAATATCACATCTGAACCGTTGATCGGAGTTTCGAGGATCGCGTGTTGGAAATGTCAAAGAAACAATGCAACGGGAATCCTAATTTCTCGATATGAAAAATGCCGGTGTAATCTGAGCCGTCAAATAAAGATCACATCTGAACCGTTGATCAGAGTTTCGAGGATCGCATGTTGGAAATGTCAAAGAAACAATGCAACAGGAATCCCGATTTCTCGATATGAAAAATATCGACGTAATCTAAGCCGTCAAATCAAGATCACATCTGAACCATCGACCTGACTCAGGTCAGCAGACCACATCAGCTAGGAACACGTGGCATAACCAGGTAATGACAAGTGTCAGACTGATTCAACATTTCAGGCACATGTGAGTCACGAATCAGAGTGACACGTGGCAGTATTCAACACGTGTCAATCCACGTGTGACATCAGCAAATGGACACCTTGTCGGAGTTTCGAGGATCGAGAGTTGGAGATGTCAAAATTTTTTAACATCAGGAATTCCGATATCGCGATATGTGAAATCGCGATGTAATCTGAGCCGTCATATTAAGGTTAAATCTGGACCGCTGATTCCAGTCTTTGTCGGAGTTTCAGGGATCGAGATTTGGACATGTCAAAGATTATTGACATTAGGAATCTCGATATCGCGATATGTGAAGTCGCTATGTAATCTGAGCTATCAGATTAAGGTTAAATCTAGACCGTTGATTCCAGTCTTTGTCGGAGTTTCGGGGGTCGAGTGTTAGACATGTCAAAGAAAATTGACATCAGGAATCCCGATATCGCGATAGGTGAAATTGCGATATAATCTGAACCATCAAATCAAGTGTTGATCGGAGGGCTACTGATGCACGACATAGTGAAACTACCAGAAACCATTGATGGCATTTGCTAGAGAATTCAAAGAAACCCCTGTGTGATCGCCAGAGGAGATGAAGAGTCTCCAAGCTTCGTCCAAGTGAAGGAAGACTATTTTTAGAAGGGATTGACAGATGGATGAGTGTGGAAGCCTGTAACTAAAACAGAGAAGGTGAGCTCGATTGTCAGAGAGAAGACGAAGAGTCCCAACTGCCAGAGAGGCTGAGGAATCTCAACATAACATCCAGTGATGTTGAACGCATGGGAAAATAGCCAGAGAAGCTAAAGAGTTACGATGATGATCACGCAGAGCACTCAAGAGGTGAAGGAGATTGGCGTGGTATGAGCATGCATAGGAATGAAAAATATTGAATGCACAATATGCACAGAATCTATATATACATGATACAGAGAAGAGATGAGGTTGTTGTTGTTGTCAGAGTTTGTTGTGGTTGTAGCTGGTGAAGGTGATTCATGTGTGAAGAAGAAGGAGAGTGCAACAACTGAATTGAATAGAAGAGGATCTGTGCAGTGAATGGGTATGGAGCATAGAGCATAAAAGGTAGAAGAACAGACAACGCAAGTGATGTGTGCAGGAAGGCAATGAGGAAAACAGAGTAACGAAATGCAACAGAATAGTGATGAGTCTGGTAAGCCATTGTTGAACATTATATCATTGTAATAAGTTTGAGTAACAAAGAATTAATATTTCAGGGTGGTTGGGAGGTGCTCGGGAGGACTGTTGTCCTCAGAGGTTCAAGTGGGTGCCTGAACACAGGGAGTTGTAGCTTCCATCTGGTTGCAGCCAGAGAAACCGAGGTGGAAAGGTGGTGCAAGGGAGAACTATTGTTCTCTATTATACAGGTTGGTTTCCTGTATGATTGGAAGTTGGTGCTTCCATCCAGTTGGTGCTAGAAACACTCAGGGAGTTGGTGCTTCTTTCTAGTTGGTGCTAGAGAAACCAGGGAATTGGTGCTTCCTTCTAGTTGGTGCTAGAGAAACCAGGGAGTTGGTGCTTCCTTCTAGTTGGTGCTAGAGAAACCAGGGAGTTGATGCTTCCTTCTAGTGGGTGCTAGAGAAAACAGAGAGTTGGTGCTCTCAGCAAGTTTCAGCTTGTAAAACAGAGGTTGTAGCCTCATTATGAGTTGGTGCTCATATGTATGATAATGTAAAGAATGTAATTATTACTTATCATATAAAGAAAAAGAGGTTTTTACCCTGTATGGGTTTCCTTGAAAAATATCTATCTTTGTGTTTCTCATATATGTGACTGATGCTGAATGTGTCAGTGTTTATTTCCCTGCATTATTCTGATCATCATTCAGTGTTTCTGCAAAGAGTTTTAAAAAGAAGCAT
>ML824013.1:90635-102558 GCA_009831015.1 Picea engelmannii
TTCTCTAGCACCAACTAGAAGGAAGCACCAACTCCCTGGTTTCTCTAGCACCAACTAGAAGGAAGCACCAACTCCCTGAGTGTTTCTAGCACCAACTGGATGGAAGCACCAACTTCCAATCATACAGGAAACCAACCTGTATAACAGAGAACAATAGTTCTCCCTTGTCCTCGGTTTCTCTGGCTGCAACCAGATGGAAGCTACAACTCCCTGTGTTCAAGCACCCACTTGAACCTCTGAGGACAACAGTCCTCCCGAGCACCTCCCAACCACCCTGAAATATTAATTCTTTGTTACTCAAACTTATTACAGTGATATAATGTTCAACAATGGCTTACCAGACTCATCACTATTCTGTTGCATTTCGTTACTCTGTTTTCCTCATTGCCTTCCTGCACACATCACTTGCGGTGTCTGTTCTTCTACCTTTTATGCTCTATGCGCCATACCCATTCACTGCACAGATCCTCTTCTGTTCAATTCAGTTGTTGCACTCTCCTTCTTCTTCACACATGAATCACCTTCACCAGCTACAACCACAACAAACTCCGACAACAACAACAACCTCATCTCTTCTCTGTATCATGTATATATAGCTTCTGTGCATATTTTGCATTCAATATTTGTCATTCCTATGCATGCTCATAACGCGCCAATCTCCTTCACCTCTTGAGTGCTCTGCATGATCATCATCGTAACTCTTCAGCTTCTCTAGCTATTTTCCCATGCGTTCAACATCACTGGATGTTATGTTGAGATTCCTCAGCCTCTCTGGCAGTTGGGACTCTTCGTCTTCTCTCTGACAGTCGAGCTCACCTTCTCTGTTTTAGTTACAGGCTTCCACACTCATCCATTTGTCAATCCCTTCTAAAAATAGTCTTCCTTCACTTGGACGAAGCTTGGAGACTCTTCATCTCCTCTGGCGATCACAAAGGGGTTTCTTTGAATTCTCTAGCAAATGCCATCAATGGTTTCTGGTAGTTTCACTATGTCGTGCATCAGTAGCCCTCCGATCAACACTTGATCTGATGGTTCATATTATATCGCAATTTCACCTATCGCGATATCGGGATTCCTGATGTCAATTTTCTTTGACATGTCTAACTCTCGACCCCCGAAACTTCGACAAAGACTGGAATCAACGGTCTATATTTAACCTTAATCTGACAGCTCAGATTACATCGCAACTTCACATATCGCGATATCGAGATTCCTGATGTCAATAATCTTTGACATGTCCAAATCTCGATCCCCGAAACTTCGACAAATACTGGAATTAGCGGTCTAGATTTAACCTTAATCTGACGGCTCAGATTACATCGCGATTTCACATATCGCGATATCAAAATTCCTGATGTTAAAAAACTTTGACATCTCTAACTCTCGATCCTCGAAACTCCGACAAGGTGTCCATTTGTTGATGTCACACGTGGATTGACACGGGTTGAATACTGCCACGTGTCACTCTGATTCGTGACTCACATGTGCCTGAAATGTTGAATCAGTCTGACACTTGTCATTACCTGGTTGTGCCACATGTTCCTAGTTGATGTGGTCTGTTGACGTGAGTCGGGTCGACGGTTCAGATGTGATCTTGATTTGACGGCTCAGATTACACCGAGATTTTTCATATCGAGAAATCGAGATTCCTGTTGCATTGTTTCTTTGACATTTCCAACACGCGATCCTCGAAACTCTGATCAACAGTTCAGATGTGATCTTTATTTGACGACTCAGATTACGCCGGGATTTTTCATATCGAGAAATCGGGATTCCTGTTGCATTGTTTCTTTGACATTTCCAACACGCGATCCTCGAAACTCCGATCAACGGTTCAGATGTGATCTTCATTTGATGGCTCAGATTACACCAGGATTTGTCATATCGAGAAATCGGGATTCCTGTTGCATTGTTTCTTTGACATTTCAAACACGCGATCCTCGAAACTCCGATCAATGGTTTAGATGTTATCTTCATTTGACGGCTCAAATTATGCTAGGATTTTTCATATCAAGATTACGCTCACTTCTCCTTGCACTTTAAAGAACGTGCAATTTTTCCTCGATCCAATAGTGGTTGGATCCTGTGCTCAGATCTGACGCATGAGATCTATTCTCCTCTTCAACGCCTTCTTCTTGTCTTTCTTCAAATCTGACGACCCTCATGCTATCGGGAATTTTGGATGGGATCCAACGATCAGAAATGCTTCTCGGGCCTTCAATCATTCAATATTCTTGGACTTATCTTCTCCTTGCCTATTGATCATCGCTGTTGTACTCAATCCATCATCACTGTTGTACCTTCCAGCGTTGCCTTCGATCATTTGATATTTCTGGAATTATCTTCTGTTTTCCTGTTGATCATCGGTGTTGTACTCAAGCCATCATTTCTGCTATACTTTCCATTTACGCTGCCTGTAAAACATACTAAACATCCTCTGCACTATCTCTTCTGATCTTATCGAGGTTGCTCTGCAGCTTCTTCCCAAAATACTTTCGGTGCCCATCTGTTACATTCTTCCTATATTCATGCCATCTTCATTGTTGTACTTTCCATCAATGACAACCTCTTAAACATTTCCAACACTTATCAGCACATGTCAGAAACAAGTCATCTACATACAACACCAAAATGAGTAGATCATTTTGAACATATATATAATATAAGTTAGGACGCAACTTCACTTTTGGTGAATCCCATACTCTACATATATCCATCGATCCTAGAATACCATGCTCTTGGTTCCTTAATGAGTGCATACAATGATTTCTTAATCCTTTACACATGGGACTGCTTCTCACTTACCTAAAATCCTTAAGGCTTCTCTATGTACACTTATTCTTCAATGTTCCCATTAAGTAAATTTGTCTTCACATCCATCTGATGTATCATACATCCCATAAACAAAACCATTGACATAACTACTCTAATGGAAGTGTACATGGTTACTGGAGAAAATGTCTCCTCGTATTCCACTCCCTCTCTCTGGGAGAACCCTCTTTCCACAAACCTCTTTTTGAACTTCTCAAAGATTCCATCTATAGAATTCTTGATATTCTAGAGCCACTTGGAACTCACAATTGACTTCCGCTCTGATCTCAACATTATTTCCTAAACATCATTATTCATGATGGATGTGCAATCCTCCACCTATGGCATCCCATCATACCTGCTGGTCTGTTTCCTCGTGAAAATTGGAAGGCTTTGAATCTAGAATATTTCTCATCAATCCTATATAGTCTGGAAACTTCTTCGGAGGTCTGGTCTCTCTGAATGTGCTCCTAGGAGTCTCAACATTCTCTTGAGAATCCCTCAATATTTGACTAAACCATCGAGGTGTCCTGACATAAGTCGAAGGTGTTGGACATGGTATTATGTTGTTGGAATTGATGTCAAGAATATCAATATGGTATTGGAATTATATGTCTTTGATATTCTAAATCTTAGGAGAGATAACATAGTAGGTTTCACAAAATACATATTGCGAGGTGCAGAGGAATCATGTATAAACCTAAAAATCAGAAGAGATAGTCGTATGATTGGATAAAGATAGTGCATAAAGGAGTACATTGACACAAATCTTAGAAGGAAGAACATTAAACAAAGCTCAGAAGAGATATCCCATTTGAAATAGCACGGGAGACAGAGTTATGCAAGTGAAGAAATACTTTTGTAAAGGATAGAGTTATCGGAGCCATTCATTCTTAGTTTGGGACAATCCAAGATCGTTAGATAGAGGTGAAGTTAGAGGTTAGGAAGGATTAAATATCACCTATCCATGAAATCCCGAAGTCATGAAATATCACCTATCGTTGATTAGGAAGGAGCTTCGGATGGTTTCCTAGCCATTAGATCAAGATTTGATATAGAGTTAAGCATTGACCGTTGATCTGGAATGGAAATGTTGGACCATTAGATCACACTAAAGGAAATAAGGTGGTCAACTCTGACACTGACCACTCCGTCGAAAAGGAGTCTGAAACAAGTAAGTTTACCCGAACGCCAAAGCCCCGAAGTCGCGAACTCCCGCTGACCCTCAGATCAAAGGAAGAGTAGAGAAATCTCATCAACCATTGATCTGGAATGAATATTGAAACTGTAAGATCACACTAAAATGAAGAAGGTGGTAAACTCCGACATTGACCTACTCTGGTGATAAGAATCTTATATAAACCAAGAAATCTTGAACTCCAGAGCCCCAAAGTTAACATAAGCCTTCGATCAAGACAAGAAAAGATCTATGGTGATAGATCTATTCGACACTTTGGAAATTCGGGAGTATTAGATCAAATTCTAAAAAGTGTCATATTCGTTAAGCAACAACAACATTCATATCAATAAGAAACTTCAGATGAACCTACAACCGTTAGATTCAGGAGGAAGACATGTGACACATCAGTAGGCCCACGTCAGCAGGACCATATTAGCAATAGATGAAACATGGCCTAATCAGATGATTACATGTATCAAAATAAGTATGGCACATAAGTTATGTGAAATTCACAAATAAAGGGGACACATGGCAGCCACTCAGCCAGTGCCACATCAACAATGACGTCAGCAAGCCACGTCACTCTAGGACTACATCCTTTGGGGATGTCCAGCTTCTCCTACCATCAAATATACCCGAAGCGTCGAAGGACAAAGTCATGAATTAATGTTTGGTATTTGATCTAAGATTCTACGAAATATTTCTTAACCATTCGTTCAAGTATAGTGGAAGGATATAGTGAGCATGAATCACTAAGTAACGCTAACCATTGATCTACTTCAGGAGCATTCTCAATCATTGATCAAGCATAGTAGAAGGATAGCATAAGCATAGGTGTTAACTGACAACAAGTGGTCACCACCATTCTATGAATTATTCGGTAGGTAAACCTCAGGAGGGATTGCTCTACTCCATAGTTATAGATCCATGAATAGTCGAAATCCCGAAGTGAATGAGAACCATTTATCTTAACTCCTGATTATTTCCTGACCATCAATTTGTTTGAAGCCTCTGGATAATAAGTTGTCCATATAACGAAATATTAAATATTGATCATCTAATATGCTAGTGAATACAGTATACGCACTTCGGTGAAATGTACTCCGGGAGGATTGAATCATCCAGATTCAGATCCAGGAGCTTGATGGGGCTTAGAAAGGCTTAAAAATATTTTTTTTTCAAAATGGTTTCAAAAAGGACTTGTGCGTAGACCTCGTCAATACAAACCCAATGCAATGTGAATGAGATCAAACAGACATCGTATGCTCCTGATATCACGTTTTGTTCATTTTCCCAAACATGTAAAAAGTCAACAGGAAAAAAAAGTCAATGCTGATGTCAACATGATGTCATGGTGACATCATCATGATGACGTATCATTGAGAGATGTGGCAGTATAGCAACAGGTTGATTGGGTAGAAGATTTGGTCCAATCTCCTTATGACAAGTGGCACATTTTTTATGGGCAAATGAAGAGGTGCCACATGGCCCAGACGTGGGCTGCCATGTGGCAACCTATCATTTGATTGTTGAATAAAAAATTTGGATCTCATGGGATTCGACCCCATGACCTGTTGGTAGGAGACAAGTTTTATGGACAGGAAGATACCATTGAGCCATGTTGGAACTTGTTTAAACAAACCCACATTAATGTATATAAAGTATTTATATGTTAAATGGAGGCGGAAGGGGGTTGGGGCTAAGCCCCAGCCCATGGGTTTCTTGTTAGATATGACCACAATTAAAATGGTGAGTGCTCCACTACAGTTGTAATAAAAGGCCTGCGGGAAAATAGGCCAAGGCTTAACCTCCAACACCTTGGGTGCATGCGATCGGGGGCGGTGACCAGACTGTTGGGCGTGCAGATAGGGCGTGGTCCTATGTGTTTATGCCATGTGACCAATGTATGCAGACTAAGGGTCAGCGCACAACCCTTTGGGCTGGAGCTTGTCCACATTAGTATGCATGTGACCCTATTTTGGAGCACACGCCTAGCCCTAGGGGGATAATTTTGATTTTTGTTACACAGGTGGGTTTTTGCACTTATAATAGTGACTTTTTAATGATTTTATGTGTGTTATTGGAGATTTTTGCCCATTTTTGGGGGATATTGGGTCCTTTTTGAGGCCATGTCTTGTGAGGAAGTTGGGAGATGGTTACCAAATTTAGATCTATATAAACCAGGCCTTCTTGAGGCCATGGGGGAAGATTCAGAGCAGGTTTATGTTGAAGATTTTCCAAGACAAAGCCACTTTTATGCAGGGAAGTTGTTGATGAGAGCACCTTCACAGGTCATTTCTGGGAGCTTTGGTCATATGATTTGAGTGTCGTTTCTTTTGCTGGGTTATTGAGATCTAAGAGAACAAGACTAGATCATTTTTGTAACCTTTTGGCACTGTTGTGATGTACTTATTGAGATTTGAATAGAAATAAGAAAGCCTCACCCACTGAGACAAAGTCCCGGAGACGTAGGTGAGATTTCCAAACTCCGTTATCACATTGGTGTCATGGTTTGATGTTGTTTATTGCTTCATTTTGGTTCTATACATGTTTATATGGCTATGATATATTCTCATATCTTCTTCCTCTTTCATTAAGCTTCCTAATTGGTTAATCAACACATGCTTAATAACTCAACCATAGTCATGTAAAAGATATTTTTGGATCAAGTGGTATCAAAGCTAGTTGACGTTTTGGATTTGAGTTTTGCATGTTAACTAGGGAAAAGCTACTTCGTGGTGAAGGTGATTTTGTTGAAGAGAATCCATTGACTGGATCGAGAAAGATAACTTCTCAAAGAGAGAACATGGCTTCGGAAGGGGGACTTTCTCTTGATGAGAAAGAGTTTCGAAAAAATTTCTTTGCCATGTCGGAGATGATGAAATTTTTGTACGAGGATTACTTGGAACGAAAGAGACTATTTCTTGGTGAATCTTCAAAGGGAAAAAGTGAAGAAGGAGAGGATCCTCCTCAAATTCCTCCTTCACCTCCATCATCACCTCCTTCTTCTTCAAGTTCAAGTTCTAAGTCTAATGCAAAGAAACATGTCCATAAACATAAGAATGAAATGCCATTATTAAAACTTGATGTTAAATTCGAATTACCCATGTATGATGGTGAAGTTAATGCAGAGAGACTTGACAATTGTGTCAGGAAGATGGAGTTTTATTGTAGTGTGCAATATATCAAGGATGAGGCAACTCATATCAAGTTGGCATCATTGAGACTTGTAGGCACAACACTCATCTGGTGGCAAAACAAGTTGCAAAATGGCACGCAACAAGTGGGTAATGTAATTCCGTCATGGAAAAGTTTCATTTTTGCACTTATAAATAAATTCTATCCTTTGGATTATAAATAGAAATCATTAATTGAATGGAAATATTTAAAACTAAGAAAAGGACAAACAGTGCAAGAATACACAGATGGCTTTTGAAAAATGGCATTGATGTTAGATATCCCTTTACATACCCAAGAAAATATTATGAAGTATATAGGAGGTTTACCTGGACATATTAGAAACATGGTATTCATGTTTGGACCAAATAATATTGATGAGGTTTTTGTTCAAGAGACATACATTGAAGCAGGGAAAATATGTGTTGGTGTATTAGGGGAATCGTCTTCAAGGAAAGAGGACAAGAGGAAGTGGAATGGAGAAAAGACAAATGTAGTGACGAGAAAGGAAGAGAGGCCCTCTTGCAAGCATTGCAAGAAAGAGGGGCATGATGAGGACCATTGTTGGAAGTTGCATCCCTAGAAGAGACCAAAGTGGTTAAAGGAAAAGAAAGGGAGGCAAACAGTTGCAGTGAAAACACGACCGACAGACTTGGGATCAGATTCAGGTGATGAATCAAAGGTCTCATTGGTTGGTATGACAAGAAAAATTGGCAAAGGAATTGATCGTAGAAGTAACTTGTTTCACATTAGGTTCATCATGTGACACACTAAGGTTGATACATTAATCGATAGTGGATCTCAATCTAACCTAATTTCTGAAGAATTGGTTAAGCAATTGGGCTTAAAAACACATATGCATCATAAGCGCTACACACTTAAATGGATAAGCAACCATCATCAAATTCACATAACAAAGCACTGCACAATCAAATTTGCAATTTCATCTAAGTATGTGGATGAGGTAACATTTGATCTAGTGCCACTGAGTGAATGGGGAATGGTTTTAGGTAGTCCATACTTATTTGATTGTAAAGCAATATTCTACAGGACAAAGAATCAATATCAATTAACCAAAGCAAGTCAATATTATGTGGTTCATGCTCATCTTGTAAAGGAAAATAAAACTCTTTTAAATATGGAACAATTAAAGAAGGTGGTTCAAGCAAGAAACAAACCAATAATGGTTTCAAATCAAGTAATCGATCTTAAGCAAGAAGAAGAGATGATTGTAGAGTGGAAAATCAATCATAGTTTGCTTCAACATAAGCTCATTTCATGCAAATATTACAAGTATATCAACTCATTTGCAGTCATATTTTTTATGCTATCATTAGTAATTTTGTCTACATGGATGATAGTGCCTTTAGTAAAATGTGACAGGGTTCAAATGGCTAACAATATATTGTCAGTTGTCATGATTGTGTTACAGTTGATCTTGATGAGACAGGTGCACATGACAGAGTTCAGAGACAGAGGACAAGTTGGATGGCTTATCCTGAGCTTGTTGATTGGTCAGTAACAATGTGGGGACCAAAAGGTCCTTTAGTGGGGAGGTGTGATCAAGATTTAGATCAAGGAGCTTGATGGGGATTAGAAAGGACTAAAAATCAATGTTATTGGAATGGCTTCAAACCGGACGTGTGTGTATGCCTCATCAATATGAACCCAACACAACTTGAATGAGATCAAACAGATGTCGTATGCCTTTGATATCACGTTCTGTTCGTTTTCCCAAACATGTAAAAGGTCAATAGGTCAACAGGAAAAAAAAGTAAATGTTGACGTCAACATGACATCATGATGACATCATCATGATGACGTAGCATTGAGACACATGGAAGCACAACAACAGGTTGACTAGGCAGAATATTTGGTCGAATCTATTTCTGACAAGTGGAACATTTTCTATAGGCAAATGAAGAGGTGCCACATGGCACCCTATCATTTGATGGTTGAATAAAAAAAATTGGAGCTCATGGGATTTGACCCCATGAACTGTTGGTAGGAGACAAGTCTCATGGACAGGCGGATACCATTGAGCCACATTGGAAATTGTTTAAACAAGCCCACATTAATGTATATAAAGTATTTATATGTTAAATGGAGGTGGAAAGGGGTTGGAGCTAAGCCCCAGCCCACGGGTTTCTTGTTAGATATGACCACAACTAAAATAGTGGGTGCTCCACTATAGTTGTAATAAAAGGTGTCGGGGAATATAGACTAAGGCTTAACCTCCGGCACCTTGGGTACATGCGATTGGGGGCGATGACGAGACTATTGGGTGTGCAGATAGGTCACGGCCCTATGTGTTTACGCCATGTGACCAATGTACGTGGACTAAGGGCTAGTGCACAGCCCTTTGGGTTGGCTCTTGGCCATATTATTATGCATGTGACCCTATTCTGGAGCATGTTCCCAGCCCTAGGGGGATAATTTTGATTTTTGTTACACAAGTGGGTTTTTTCACTTATAATAGTGATTTTTTAATGATTTTGTGCCTATTATTGAAGAGTTTTTCCCATTTGGGGGGGATATTGGGCCCTTTTTGAGGCCAGATCTTGGGAGGAAGTTGGGAGATGGTTACCAACTTTATATCTATATAAACCAATCCTTCTTGAGGCCATGGGGGGAGATTCAAAGCCATGTGGAACCCTATCATTTGAAGGTTGAATAACAAAAATTGGAGCTCATGGGATTCAACCCCATGACGTGTTGGTAGGAGACAAGTCTTATGGACAGGAAAATACCATTGAGACACGTTGGAACTTATTTAAAAAAACCCTCATTAATGTATATAAAGTATTTATATGTTAAATTAAGGATGAAGGGGGTTGGGGCTAAGCCCCAGCCCACAAGTTTCTTGTTAGATATGACCACAATTAAAATGGCGGGCGCTCCACTATAGTTGTAATAAAAGGCGTGGGGGAAAATAGACCAAGGAATAACCTCCAACACCTTGGGTGCATGAGATCAGGGGCAGTGACCAGACTGTTGGGTGCGCGGATAGGGCACGGTCCTATGTGTTTATGCCATGTGACCAATGTATGCAGACTATGGGCCAACATGTAGCCCTTTGGGCTGGAGCTTGGCCACATTATTATGCATGTGACCCTATTATGGAGCGCGTACCTAGCCCTAGGAGAATAATTTTGATTTTTGTTACACAGGTGGGTTTTTTCACTTATAATAGTGATTTTTTAATGATTTTATGCCTGTTATTGGAGAGTTTTGCCCATTTTTGGGGGATATTGGGCCCTTTTTGAGGCCAGATCTTGGGAGGAAGTTGGGATATGGTTACCAACTTCAGATCTACATAACGAGGCCTTCTTGAGGCCATGGGGGGGTATTCATAGCATGATTATGTGGAATATTTTCCAAGCCAAAGCCATTTTTATGCAGGGAAGTTGTCGAGGAGTGCACCTTTGCAGGTCATTTCTGGGAATTCCGGTCATCCGATTTGAGTGTCGTTTATTCTACTGGGTTCTTAAGATCTGGGAGAACAAGACCAGATCAATTTTCTAACCTTTTGGCACTATTGTAAAGTACTTATTGAGCTTTGAACATAAATAAGAAAGCCTCACCCACTGAGACAAAGGCTCGAAGACGTAGGTGAGATTGTCGAACTCCATTATCACATTGGTGTTATGGTTTGTTGTTTTTTATTGCTTCATTTAAATTTTGTACATGTTTATATGGTTGTGATATATTCGCATATCTTCTTCCTCTTTCATTAAGCTTCCTAATTGGCTAATCAACACATGATTAATAACTCAACCATAGTCATGTAAAATATCTTTTCAGATCATTGAATGATTGCAAAGGCCAGAAGTCCCGAAGGATGAAGTACCAGAGAACCCAGTTCCAGCATCGGTCACATGATAAGGTAAAGAAGCCAAAGGAGATATAATTAAATAATCCCTCAGACATTTCAATACGGTGCCACACAGAAGAATAGGGGTGGAAGAAGAAAGTGCTAATAAAACAATGCTTGGAATGGATAAGCTTGTGGTTTCGAGATCACGGTCACACAAATTTTAGTTGAAGGAAGCGTTTATTGATAAAGACTCGAATTCACAACAATTCGAGATATGTAGATGAATGAACCGATACACAGTTATGATTAAAGAAGAGTTAAATCATAAGCATTATGAATAATGAATAAAAATGAAAAATGATATTATTTAAAGTTTAATACTATCATTTAAATGAAGAGGTGCAATGGTTCAAACTTCAAATAAAGGGACACAATGCTTCAAACATCACACCAGATGGAAGACTATATAAATAAGAAATAATGGTGATAAGAAGGTGTCTTTGCAGTCCATATTAGAAGATCAAAAGTAGAAGCAGAGTCCAAGAAGGAAAGTTGAATATACTTATGCAGTGAGGGTGGAAGGGAGGAGAAAGGAAGGATTCATATCCTTTACTAAGTAACATGTAAAAATAAGAGAGTTGGTGCTTCCTAGGGTTGCTTCCCTAAAGACAAGGGAGTTTGTGCTTCCTAGGTTTGGTGCTCTAAAGATAAGGTAGTTGGTGCTTCCTAGGGTTGGAGCCCTAAAACAAGGGAGTTGGTGCCCTGAAGAAGGGGATTTTTGTCTCCAAGAGTCCATGCTCTAAAGAGGATTGGTGTCCTTCAAAAACATAATATTATTCTTTATAAACTTTGTAATTCTTGTTGAAGTATACTTATATAATTGATTGTTTAAATACAAAGTTCATTGCTGATCAATAGTGATGATAATTATAATAAAA
>ML824013.1:112732-127806 GCA_009831015.1 Picea engelmannii
TGTTGAGATCAGTCTCCAAGTGGGAGATTGTTGGTTGTGGATCCTGATTATCTTCCTGATTCAGAGGTCCTTGCTTTCAGCTGTGTTTATACCCCATGAAGTATTTACACCCCAGAAGTATGTACACTCTTCCACGCGGGGGATTACAGAGGGGGTTACCCCCTCTGCAGGGTCCGGGGGGTTTGGGGGCAAGCGGGCCCCTAGAAGGGGTTCGAGGGCGAAGCCCCCGAAGCAAAAAATTTCCTTATAAAAGTATATTGTAATTTCATTGTGAATCTGAACCGTTCATTATAAGGTCGCAGATCTAACGGTAGATATTATGTTAGGTTTTTTTCCCTAGAAGGAAACCCTCTTTTTTATGAGGAAAATGTATTGCGGCTATGTACGAGGGTGAATATTGTATTCTGAGAGAGGAGACTGTGAGAGAAAGAAGAGGAAGTTACAACGAGTTTTTTGTTGTAGGTTGTATCCCTTCATTTGCTGGATAATAATAAAGGAAGGACCTGGCAATTTCTCTGGTGGACGTAGCCCACACTGGGTGAACCACGTAAATCTGTGTCTCTCTTGTATTGTGTGTCTTTTGTATTTTTGTTTCTTCATTTGTTTTATTTTATTGCTCCGCGGTCCTGTTTTTCTAACAAAAGGAGGATCAACCTTTCATATAACTTGGGTTAACAAAAATAAAGTTAATTTGGAGAAAATAAAGAAAGGGTATAAGCCACCATCCTTTAGAAATAGTTTTCAAGGATAACCAACTCAAAATGAACCCAAAATGATAGAATCATTGTGAAAAATGCCAAATAAATAGCCTATAAAATGTTGGGGATGTAAGGGAGATCATATGTATAGAGATTTCCCTCGCAGAGCAGAAATAATGAGGAATCTTCACAGTGTACAGTAGGTTGATATGGTTGAATACATGGGTAGAAGCATGCCAAGGATTTATGCAGCCTTGGACAACAAGCAAGAAAAATACCATTCTCATATGATTGAAGTAGAAGGTAACATTGATAATCATCCCATAGTTATTTTAATTGATTCTAGAGTTAGCCATAGTTACATAGATCCTAATCTTGTTGAGAGATTTCATTTGAAAAGAAGAAAACATGGGAAATCTTGGTTGGTTCATCTAGCCACAAGAGCTAAAAGAAGAATAAATGAGTTTTTTAAGGATTTTCCAATGGACATGAATGGACTGAGCACAAAGGAATATTTGAATATCATACCTTTGGGTTCATATTTTTTCCTAATTGGTATGGATTAGTTGGACACACATCATGTTTCCTTGGATTTCTACAACAAGGAATTCACTTTTCTGGATGAGGAAGGGAACTTGACAACAATTCAGGGTATTCCAATGGAAATATCTATTAGAGAAATTTTAGCCTTGCAACTGAAAAGAAGCTTCAGGAAAGGATGTTAAATTTATGTATCCCATATGGAAGAAGCAACTAAGGATAAAGTGCCAAGTATTGAAGATCATCCAGTCTTGAAAGATTATGAGGATATATTTAGAGAGATGTCGGGGTTGACACTAAAGAGAGATATTGATTTCTCCATTAATTTGATTCATGGAATTGCCCTAGTGTCCAAGACTCCATATAGGATGATCACACCAGAGCTGGAAGAAATCAAATCCAACTTGAATAAATTTTGAAGAAGGGGTATATACATCCAAGTGTTTCACCTTGGGCTGACCTAGTGATATTTGTGAAGAAGAGGGATGGGACCTTGAGTTTGTGCATCGATTTCAAGTAGTTGAAAACATTTACCATAAAGAACAAGTACCCATTGCCAAGGAAAGATGATATTTTTTATCAATTGAAGGATGCAAAGATATTCTCCAAGATTGACCTCAGATCATGCTACCATCAAGTGAGGATTAAAGAAGAATTTGTCAGCAAGAGAACATTTAGAACAAGGTATGGCCATTATGATTTTGTAGTGGTGCTATTTGGGTTGTCAAATGCACTAATTGTCTTCATGTGTTTGATGAATGTTATTTTCATAAATTACTTGGATAATTTTGTCTTTGTATTCTTGAATGACATACTTATCTATTCTAAGTATAAATAGGAGCATGAGAAGCAATTGAGGATGGTTCTACAGGTATTGAGGGAGCATAATTTATATACCAAGTTATTCAAGTGCTCATTTTATCAAAGGAAAAAATGGTATGATGATTAGTGAAGGGATGTAGATGTGATGCCAAATGTATTTTTATACATCATATATTCTCCAACTGATTTGGTAGGCCTTCAGTGTATTTATAACCCACTTGAAATATTCCTCCTTGTGTCTTTTTTTAAACATGCATCCCTTTCTCAATGGATTAATTATTTTGAAAGAATGGGTGGGGGTGAAAATTTTTGAGTGACGTCATGATAACATCAAAACGGTTCCATAGACACATGGAAACTTCCCATTGGTCCATGTCAGCACTAGTGTGGCTCTAGGTTCAGTCTGTCTACAATTGAGTTTGATAGGGTGTTCGTAATCCACAATGGGATCATCCAATGCAGGTGGAATTATCATACTAGCTCTGGCAAGTGACTTATTGGTGTGTCAAGTTATTCCTAATTTTCCTGAGCATCCCAGGTGGACTCCTGAATCAACTCCAGGTTTTGTTGAATGCATGAATGAATGTGTCTTGAGTGTGTGGATATGTGGCTTGGAAAAAATGGAATATCGTTGTCACGAACATAGGGGAGTGGTTTTACCTTTCAAATTCTTATTATGTGACACCATTCACTTCTCAACACGTGGCTCGTAAAACCATCATCACACCCCATATGTGTGTTAACTCCCATGTGCTTTCCCGATGCAACATAAAATTTCGACTGTAGATCAGGCTCACTTGCAACTATTGGATGATCATGCCCCGCACATTTACTAGCGCTCATCTCTTAAACCTTTATCACATGATATAACTCATGTTTTAAAGGGACTTAAGCCTATTTCAAGTGCAATTGTTCCTTTTTTAAGCTCTCGATAAGCACCCGGGCATTGGAAAATTATTCTTGGGGCCTTAGGGAATGATTTTTGTGTTAATTTATTTAGGGTGCTTGAGAATATACTATCTCTTTTCAATTAAAAATCTCTATCATTTCACCTTCAGCCTCCATCTTTTCAAATCTGGCCTCATCGCCTCGATCAACATGTGTACTAGTGGTCGAATCAAATCTGGTTCTAACATCAACTCCAGCATGGAAAACATACCCATGTGGTCTGATGAGAACTATAGACTGAATTCCTTCTTTTGTTGGGTTATGGAGTCTGTGCTACAATAAGAGGCCCCCCATGCACCTTAAAACGGGTCTAATAGGTGAAGCAAAAATTTCTCAACAACTTAGAAAGTTAGAACCCTAACTATTTGATTGCATCATAAATGGTGAATGAAGTAAAATTAAAAATACATGAACATGAATGGAAAATTATTTATTTATGTAAAAGGTGAGAAAATATGCAACATTCAATACTGCAAGACCTTTTTAAGGAACCTCACATTCACAGGAGCCCCAAACAACTCTTCTTCCAACTGGGCTAGCTCATATGTGTTGTTATCTTGAGTTGCAACAAGTTGGAAGGGCCCAAGCCAAAGATTTTCAAATTCCCCATGTTTTCCTTTTGCTTCTTTTCTAGCATCCATATTCAAGACTAGGTCTCCTAACTTGAAGTTCCTTTCCTTCGTCCTATTGTCAAAACTTACTTTCATTCTTGCTTGGTGAGATTGGGACTTCATATCCACCTAATCTATTACCTATTTAACTTCAATTAGTTGGTTGATTCTTTGTTGCATGTCATCAGGTTCTGCCTTCTCCTCTTGTAGAAGCTTATGTTGGGTATGTGTTATATTTTTTTCATGTGTGTGTAGGAGCGTCAGATTTGATAACTGTGCATGACGATCCCAACTTCCATTGCTTTGTGTGTCGTGTGTGTTGGGCACTTTCCTAGGGGGGTACCAGGGGGGGGGAAGGTTTGGCCCTCACTTGTTACGCGCAACGTTCAGCTCTAGGAAGTGCCCCGAAATTGTTTTGGGGGCATTTTTTTTCTATTTTAGCGGGTTTTGCTATTTTTAGTGGTTTTCTAAATTAATCCCGGATTAAGGGATTAGGGTTTGGGTAGCTACAAAATACCTACAATATTTTATATATTGTATGGTGAATGGTGAAATTAATACAATGAAGAGTTGAAAGGTGCGGCACCAAAGAAGGTTGGTTTTCTCCTGGTTAAGGGTTTCCAACGTAAATCTTTGTGTACTATGTGTATGAGCCATTGATTAATTTTTGTTTTTCATAAGAATCTGTATGCATTGCCTTACTTCATAAGTTTAAAACTTACATGTGGTATCATATCTCATTTTTTTCTTCACGAGGATGCCTTTGTTGTTGAGGATTTGGTTCAGTCTTGATAGATCAAGTTTATCTTGGGTCTATGATAAATCTGGGTTTAGTGGGATCTTTTGTAGTGGTGATTCGAGTGTAGAAAGAGGAATGGAGAGATCTTCTAGAATCAATATAGAGAAGTTCAATGGTAAAAAATTTGAACTATGGAAGCTTAAGATGGAGGACCTTATTGTAGAAAAATAACAATGAATCGTTGTGGATCCCGGCACACAAACTACTGGTACGCAGTCTACTGGCACATAGTCTACTGGTACAAAACCTACTAGTACACAAACTATTAGTACACCACCTACTCGTATGTTGAAGGAAGATTGGGAGAAGTTGGATAGAAGAGAAAGGAGTAATATTCGACTCTACCTGGCAGATTCTGTGTTATTGAATGTCTCGAGAGGAACATCCAAGGAACTATGGGATAAGTTAGGGAATTTGTATCAATCAAAGTCCCTGGTAAACAAGTTGTTTCTTTGAAGGAAGTTGTATCATATTAGGATGGAAGATGGATAATATGTGACAAAACATCTAAATGCCTTTAATACTTTGGTAATTTAATTGGTATTTGTTAATATTACGATTGTAGAAGAAGATAAATGTATTACTTTGTTATGTTCTTTTCCAAAATATTGGGATAATCTGGTTGTATCAATTGGTAGTACCACTCAATATACATTGAAGTATGAGGATGTAGTTGCATCCTTGTTATCTGAAGAGATGAGGATTAAAAGCATGGATAGTCAAAGAGCAGATGTTGTATTTGTAAGAGGTCATACCCAAGACAGGAATCATGGTAAGTCTTCGAGGGGGGGATCTAAATCTACAGGTAGATCTAAGTCTCCGGGACAATATTTGAGGAAATGTTGGAAGTGTGGTAAAACAAGGCATTAKAAGAAATATTGCAAGTCTAARAAGGTTGATAAACCAAAGGGATATGATAATACCTCTTCCACAGAGGCRAAAACCTCCASTGAATAAGGARGTGATGTTTACCTGGCATCTTCAAGTAYACATGCAAACTGTGGTGTWTGGTTAATCAACTCAGGTGCACCATATCATATGAATCCTCATAGGGAGTGGTTMTGTGAATATGAAAATATGATGGTGGTGATGTATTCCTAGGAGATGACTCGACAACCAAAATCATGGGAYGTGGAAGGGTTAAGTTGTTRYTRAAATATGGAAGGATTAGAACTCTCCCTGGGGTTTTTCACATTCCAAAACTAGCCAGGAGCCTAATATATGTAAACAAGTTGGATGATGCAGGAGTGGATATTGTATTGGGAAAGGGAACTTGCAAGATGGTACAAGGAGGAATGGTGTTGATGAGGGGATTTCGGTGTGGAACTCTGTACAATTTGTCGGGAATCACTTATAATAGTGGGTGTAACAGTTCTATTTTCCCTTAGCAGAGAAATAAAGAAGACAAGACCAATATTATCCTTGGAAATAAGACCATGTTGTGGCATCAAAGACTAGGGAGTATTGAAGAAAAGGGCCTTCGATCACTACATAGTAAAGGTATGGTTGTCTAATTTCACTTTGGATTTTGATTTCTGAGAACATTGCATATATGGTAAATAGAATCGAGTAATATTCCCATCTAGTGATACAAGAGAAAAGGGGATCTTAGAGTTGTTACACAGTGATGTGTTTGGACCTATGTATGTTCCATCACTAGGTAAATCTATGTATTATGTCTCATTCATAGATGATTTCTCAAGGAACACATGGATGTATTTTATTAGAAAGAAATCTGAGGTATTTGATAAATTTAAAGTGTTTAAGGATTTGGTAGAAAATTAGACAGAGAATAAAATAAAGGTATTGAGGAAAGATAATGGTGGAGAATTCTATGGAAATGAATTTGAAGAATTTTGTAAGAAGTGTGGTATAGAAAGGTAGAATACTACTCCATACACACCTCTACAGAATGGATTTGCAGAAAGGATGAAGAGGGCATTGATGGAAAAAGAAAGGAGCATGCTTAGTGGTGTCAAGTTAGGACAGGAATTTTGGGCAGAGGCAGTGGGTACAACATGTTACCTGGTCAATCGATCACCCTCATCAACGTTGGATGATAAAACTCCACATGAGGTATAGATTGATAATAAACCCTCTCTTGAACATATCAGAGTGTTTGGTTGTGATGCTTATGTACATGTTCCAAAGGAAAATAGGAGTAAGTTGGATAGTAAAGTTGAAAAATGTATCTTTATGGGTTATAAAGATGGTGTGAAAGGTTATAAGATTTGGAACCCAGAAACTAACAAGACTATTTACAATCAGGATGTTGTTTTTAGAGAGGTCAAAGATGCTTCCAAACATGAATTCCTACCAAGGAAAGAAGAACCTAAGAAAATAGAGTTTGAGTTGGATGATGCAAAATTTTAATCATCTGAAGAAGATGAAGCAGAAGAAGAAGAACCCCATATCCCAATATTGAGGAGATCAGTGAGGAAAATAAGGCAACGAGAAAGGTATATTCCACCTAATTTTTGTTCTAATTTTGTTTTATCTATTACTGGTGATGATCCAAGAACTGTCAGGGAAGCAGTGAATTCAGAGGATAGTAAACTTTGGAAGAAGGCCATGGTTGAAGAAATGGATGCCTTGGATAAGAATGAGGCATGGGATATAGTTGAGTTTCCAACTGGAAGAAAATATGTTAGTAGAAAATGATTTTTTAAGAAGAAGTTTAATGCAGAAGGAAAAGTGGAGAAATGCAAAGATCAGTTAGCAACAAAAGGTTATTCCCAGGTAGAGGGAATTGACTTTGGTGATATTTTTTCTCCTCTTTCCAGGTTAACTTCTATTAGATTTCTTTTATCTATTGTTTCTGCTTTTGATCTTGAAGTGGAACAGATGGATGTGAAGACAACATTCCTACATGGGGATCTAGAAGAAGAAATCTACATGAAGTATCCATAAGGCTTTTTACTGAAGGGAAAGAAAGAGTTGGTATTTAAGCTAAATAATTCACTATATGGTATGAAGAAATCACCTAGGATGTGGTACCAAAATTTTGACACATACATCCTTGGATTTGGATTTGTGAGAAGAAGGGTTGATCACTGTGTATATTCCAAGCAGGTTGGTAATCACATCATTTATGTAGTGTTGTATGTTTTTGACATGTTGCTGGTAGGAAATAACATGGATGTTATCAAGGAGGTGAAATCACAACTATCTTCCAAATTTGATATGAAGGATCTTGGTGCTGCTAACTTCATTCTGGGAATGGAGATTAAAAGAGATCGTGCAAATAGGAAACTCTGGTTGAATCAGAGAAAAAATGTTGAGACAATAGTGCAGAGGTTTAATATGCATGGAAGTAAACCGGTCAAGGTTCCTATTCCTATAGGTGTAAATTTATATACAGATTAGTGTCCCAAGACACAGGAAGAAGAAGAGGACATGTCCCATGTTCTGTATGCCAGTGTAGTTTCTAGTTTGATGTATGAAATGGTATGTACTAGACCATATATTGCACATGGAGTGGGAGTTTTGAGCATGTATATGTCAAAACCAGGGAAGGAGCATTGGATAGTAGTAAAGAGGGTCTTTAGGTATTTGTGTGGCACTACCAATTATGGATTGTGCTACCAAGGAAGAACAAGATTGGACATAGTGGTGGACATACATGGTTTTGTTGATGCAAACTGGGTTGGAGATCTAGATCGAATAAGATCCACAAGTGGCTATGTGTTTAACCTATTTGAAGGAGAAATCAGTTGGATGAGCAAAAGATAGGTTGTAGTGGTACTCTCAACTACAAAATTTGAATACATGGCAACCACTCATGGAAGCAAGGAAACAATATGGTTACAAAGATTGTGTTAAGGTATTGGGTTGGTGAAAAAAGTAGTGATATTAAAGTGTGACAGTTAGAGTGCAATCTTCCTGGAAAAGAACCCTGCTTATCATTCGAAGACAAAGCATATTGATTTTCATTATCACTTTGTGAGAGACATGGTTGAAGAAAAGAAGGTGTTGTTGGAAAAGGTTGACACTTTGAAGAATGTTGCAGATTCATTGACAAAGTCTGTGAGAACAGAGAAGTTCTCCTAGTGTAGAGTAGCAATGGGCATTGTTGCCCTGGATTGTTGACTATTTAATCTTGTGAACCCATGTATGCAAAGAAAACAACAAGTGGGAGAATGTTGGGTATTTGTTATATTCTCTGTGTGTCGTGTGCGTCGGGCGATTTCCTGGCAGGGTCCTAGGGGGGGTTAGGTTTGGCCCCCCTATTTTCACACAACGTTTGGTGCGGTGCCCCAAAATTGTTTTGGGGGCGGTTTTTGCTATTTTAGTGGATTTTGCTATTTTTAGCGGTTTTATAAATTAATATCGGATTAAGGGATTAGGGTTTTGGTAGCTAGAAAATACCTAAAATATTGTATATATTGTATGGTGAATGGTGAAATTAATAAGATGAAGAGTTGAAAGGTGAGACACCAAAGAAGGTTGGTTTTCTCCCAGTTAAGGGTTTCCAGTGTAAATCTTTGTGTACTGTGTGTATGAGACATTGATTAATTTATGTTTTTCTTAAGAATATGTATTCATTTCTTTACTTCATAGGTTTAAAACTTACAGCTTCATCATAGGGATACTAATTTGGATAGGAAAAATGGATTCTAACACATACACCAGCTGAAAAGGCGAAGTTCTAATAGCCCTTTTTATACTTACTATGTCTTCCCAAACTACATATTTTAGGTGAGAGTTCCATGCTTTCTTATTTTGGGATAATATCTTATTGATGATATTGATAAGTCTTTTATTTTAGAACTCTTCCAAGCCATTTCCTTGTGGGTAATAAGCAGTAGAATTCCCAATCTCTATGTTGTAATTTTGAAAAAATTGCAATAAATTATAAGATTTGAATACTTGGGCATTATTAATTATAATATATCTTGGGCATTCAAATCTAGCCAATATGTTATCCTCAAGGAACTTGATGATGGTTGTGTCAGTTGATGCCCTTGTTGGGATGGATTCTTCCCATTTGGTGAAGTAGTATATGGTTGTCATAATCGATTTGTGTTTCCCACTTGAATTTGGGTTGATTTCACCAATGAAATCTAAACCCCATTGTTGAAAAGGTGTCTTTGCTTTAACAGGCCAGAGTGGAAGTGGCTTCAACTTTTTCTTTCCTGCAAACATATGGCATTCTACACATGCTCTAACCATGCAATTTACATCAACCTTGAGGATCTCGGTTGATGATCTCAACCAAGATCATCAAGGTTGAGATCATCAACCTTGATGATCTCGTATGCGGTGGCTATCCAAGCATGGTGACCTCCACACACTCCCTTGTGGAATTCATTAATAATCCTTTCAATTTCTTCTTCAGTAAGGAAATTCAACAATATTCTTCCTAGTTCTTTCCAAAAAAAAAATTCTCCTAAAATGCAGTATTTTACAGCCTTGAGTTTAAGAGATCTATCCTTAGCTTTGTCCCATGAAGTCTGACAACTTAATTATGTAGGTAAAAAATTACATCTTTATACCAATCAGATTGAGCAAATTTAGGACTTACCTTCAAAGATGGTTCTTGTGTTTCATCCTCTTCTGGTTCTTCTACTATGATGTTTGCTAACATAAAATTTATGTCGGGAACCCTGGAGTTTGACTCAACCAACAGTTTATAAATTCCTTGTCCTTTTATCAGCTTAGTGGGTTTGATCTCCAAATCATATTCTTGAAGTTTGGAATTCCATTTACCCCTTCTTCCTTCACTGTCTGGTTGGGTAAGGATATCCTTTATTGCACTAGTAGGTACAAAGGAAAATATTTTCGAATGCAATATATAATCCCTAAAATCTTGCAATGCCTTTGAGGTGAAATCATGAAGATGGATGTCTATTTTGCTTGTTTTATGAGAAAAAAATATATATATTCACAAGTTCTTCAACTTCGGCGTACAAAAGTATTTTTTTTATTTAGAATTTCACTTTACAATAAAAACAAAACTTGTAAAGAATTTTGTTAGGTTTCCAATAACTATTTTTAAAAAAAGGTTTATTAAGACTTGATATGTCAATTTGACAATTGTTTAATAGTATGTTCCATAAACATGAAAGGAATGATAATGAGCTATTTTCCTCCCAACAATGTATATATTATTAAACTTTTGTTTTTAACAAACGAAATACACTGCAACAATCTACAGAGACTCTATTTTATTATGACTATAATTTTAAATCTAACGGATGAAATATTATAATTTTTAGAATTTTTTGAAGTTGACCAAGCTGAAAACGTTGCAGATTTTAAACACATGTTTTCCCCCACATTGTATCTATATTAATTTTTACTTAAAAGTAAAATCTAAAAATATCGTTATGAAAAGAACAATTTAAGGATTATGAATATAAATTTTTCTAAATTTTTCACTGTGCATTTTTAGAGATATGGATATTTCATTTCATTGAATCATAATGTCTGTTGAAAATATTATGCAGTGATTTTAAAAAATAAATAAATAAAATTAGATAAAAATAATGAAAATGAAAACAAATTATAGGAATTGAAATTAGATTCAATTTTGCAAATGCTGGTGTCATTTTCGAAACCAAATTCTGAGTATTTGCAGGAGTCTGGAACCTCCAAAGTTCAGGTAAGCTTGGGGGAATTTTTTGGTTTTTGGATATAGTCCCAATTTCTAGTTTTCGGTCAAAAAAAAATTCTTTCGGTCGAAAAACTAAATTCTACTGGAATCCATCAAAATTAAACGGTTTCCAAGGTTTTGGGCCGAAAAAGCCTTTTTTCGGCCAAGATATGGTTGAGCGAATTCCATCGACCGGAAAAAATGAAAAGACATGTCGTATTGTTTCATTTCATACGAAATCATATAAATACGCTTTCGACCAAACACATTTAACACAATTCATCATTTGTTTGATGGTTTTTTAGAGCACCTAAACAAATTTTTGAATCATCTTTTTCGTTTTTGTTGAATAAGGTAATTGATGTTTGTTCAAGTTTTTATTGGAATAACAATTTATATGTTGAAAGATAAATGTTGAGCATCTTTTCAAGGTGAAGACTTTGTTGAACATAAATTTCACAGATAACTATACTCATGGGAAACAAAAGTTTGCGCAAGAGAAAATTTGATTGCACTCGAGATGAAACTCACCATAACGATCAAAGGAAAGAGCATTATTGGAGAAATAAACGAGAATGTGCAAATATTGAAGAAAGAAACGATGATAATGTAAATAGAGATTTTCAACAAGAAGAAGTCCAACCAGGTATGCATGCACATATTGTCTATATTAAAAGTATATAATTCAAATTTAAAATATTTTTTAATATAATTGATTGTAATTATGATTTGATGTTTTTCAAAAAACAGAAATAGATTTGTCTCATAACGTCGATGAAGACGTTAAAACCGAAATTGAAGCAGAAGATGTTGAAACCAAAATTGAAGAAGACGAATCACCTATATGTATGTACATAAATTTAGATAATACAAGATGAATGCTTGTATATCTAGTTTAGTGAATTTATGTTGGGGTTTTGTTTTTTAATATAAACTTTAAATTGAAATATGCAGGAGAATCTATCAAAATTGATGATAAAATATTATATAATGTTGATACTGACAAATTTGGGAAGAAACAAGCTAAGCATTATATAATATATTGAACTAAGAATATGTATAATACGTTTTTCAAAGATGAATCAATAATAGTAAAAGCTCAACTTTTACTCTGTCTAATAATTTCAAGAAAGTTAAAAGAAGCTACATAATTATTGGGTATTCAAAATTCGACAAAAGATAAAAAGGTGAAATAGAATGCCTTTGACGATATAACTAGTGTATTAAAAGATTTTGGAAAATATCGAAAAAGAGATGCCAGTGTTTCACGTAGAGCGATACAAACAACAATTGTTTCATCTAGCAATATAAAAGATTGTTTGACACGACACATGGAAAAAATGATGGGAATGTGAAGAAAAACATTGTACAAACATAGAAAATTTTGATTGCAAATAGATGCAAATGATGAACTGGCTTGTTGGACAGTGGTTTCTTAACAACCCTGGAAAGATAGACTTGCAGAAAATGTTAAAGAATTCACCTGTAATTGTTGGTTGATAGAATCTCGTGTTTCACCACATACAAGGGATGTGTTGCTATGAAGAATAGCATGAAAACAATATGAAGAACATCCAAAACATATATTGCCAATGACATAAATAGAATTGTTCAATATGTTCAAAGAAGAGCACAAAGAAGTTAAAATATCCATCAATACATTTGTGCAACAAAAACCATGGTTTGTTAGACCCATCACTGTTCGTGACACTTGTTGTTGTCGTTATCATGTGGAATTTGAGTTGTATTATGACACTTTTCTTGATTTTGGTAAAATTTTATGGCCAATTTCACCTTCTCCTTCCACATTCCGTGATTTTATATCTGAAATTCTATGTGAAAGAGAAGGTGATGAATTATTTTACAAAAACAAATGTGTTGGTGGAAAGAAATGTGATCATTGTGGAAATATAAGTTTGTTTCACTAAAAATATCCTATTGATATGAATGATCAATCATTTTCTAATATAATAGTCAATTGGAAGAGATGTGAATATATCAACATCACGACTCCACATTCTTCAAATGTTATTTCCAAAAGGATTGATTTGAAAGTAGATAAAATCTGTGTGATAGATTTTTTGAAGAAGTTGATGGAAAGAGCTCGATGGAAAGATATACAATTCAAAGAATCCTGTGAAGTGTTTCCACCAGGGACAATTTTGTCTGTAGTTGATTTTGCAGAGAATTGCACATCTGCTACACAAAAAGAAATACAGAGTGAATATTATCATTCTAATCAAGTCACGATATTTTTCCATGTTCTATATAGACATGCTCAACAGATTCTTGATAACATAGAAAGAACCAATGACAATCGACATGCTATTAAATAATATCACTTTTATATAAGTGATGATCGAGAACACGACACACATTATGTACAACTTTGTTTTGATGAATTTTATGATTCATTGAAAGAACGCGAAATCGGATTCGATCGACATTAGATATGGTCATATGGGTGTGCAGGTCAGTTCAAATATTCGCGATCATTCTATTGGTTATGTCGTCTTCATAAAAAATCAAACATTACACATTGTTGGAATTTTTTTGACACTGGTCATGGAAAAGGAGAGCATGACAGCGCAGGGGCATGTGTAAAATGATCACTTCAAAAGTATCAGATGAACTCTCATGCCGATCAATTTGAATCTATTGATCAAGTTGTTGAATGGTGCAAAATGGTGCCAAGAATTGAATAATCCATCAAGGGATGTGTGTAGGTGTGTCTATATATACATGTTACACATGTACACAGGATATTTTTATTTGAACGTGTTCAAATTTATATTCAATCTTTAATCATTTTCTTGAGAGATTTCAAGTTAACAAGTTCTTGTCTTGTGCATTTTTTTTGGTATGTTGGAATCCAAGATGTAAATAGATCAATCCCATATGAAGTCAATACAATACATGGGACACAAAAAATACATTTAGTTAAAACAAAACATTATCAAAATGTGTTTGCATTTGATAGAATAAATGAGTCTTGTTTTTGTTCAGTTTTCATAGAGGACACATAATCCATAGATATTTGTGAAACCGAAAATGCAGAATATGTTAAAGATTGGAGACATACCAAACTTAATATAAAAGGGAAAATTCCACTTGAAAACTTAGAGGATAGGGAATCAAATGAAACTATAGTTTTAGTTGATGGCGATAGAGTTTATGGTCTTGTTAGAGAAGGTATTTTTTATGTTTAATATTTTTCAAATAACTTGTAGATGTACTTGTGTGATAATCTAACACGGACTATTTGTTGTCCAATGTATAAAATTATTTGCAGGAGATGTCTTTTCCATGGTTGTACCTGTAGACAACACTAAAAACGTGAAATATTATTTGATGCGATGCACAGAACAAAAGATGAGGTTATTAGAATATTTTGATGATAACGATTTTATATATGAAAGAGGATCCATTGTATTGAAAGGATATTTTTTTCAAGAAACCCATCAAATTGATACTCATGTTCACTTTCAAGACTACCATTCAGATGTCACAAGTTGTCAATATAGTCATTTGGTATGTGTAACACCCATAAAATTAATAGAAGTTCAATAAAAAAAAAGTTAGAAAATGGAAAATGTCCAAAGTCGATCATGAACAAATAATTGAAGATGGAATACCATTACGATTTATTTAAACAAGTGACATGTACATTCCAAATTTTTTTATTTTGCATTGAAAGTACATGTATTTATGAACATCTAAGATTCTAGAATCATTTCCAGTTTAGTTTACTTTCATGGTCCATTCAATTAAGCAAAGTTGTATTTTTTATGAATTATAAAGTTTACCAAAGCTTATTTACAATTTTAGGGAAGAACCTATAGATTGTATCTAGGGAACCTAAATTGACCTACACTTTGGATTATTATACTTTAATCCTACAAATTATCCAAATCGTATACACAAATCCTTTAATGCATGTAACCAATTTACTACATATAAGATAAATGTGTTCATTATTTGCAATTTGATTGTTCAATGTTTTTTCATATAAAGAGAATAACTTCATATCAAAACTAGGACCCATTTCCATGTCATTATAA
>ML824013.1:150209-164783 GCA_009831015.1 Picea engelmannii
CATAAAATCATCACACAAGATTGCTAATAAAAAGAATCACAAATTTCATTCAATAAACTAAGACAGAGTTCAGTAGTGTTTCAGCAAAGCGGAATTCATTAAAAGTAGTGTTTCAGCATATGAAAGTTAACCACACATAAACAGAGATTATACTAACACACTCTATAACTAACGGGTGAATCTTGTGAAGAAGGTGGGCCCTCCCTTCTCACAAGATTCCCCTGGAACGGGAAAGCTAGAGAAAGTTACTCAAAGCAGTCTTTTATTCATCTATCAAAATATCATATTACAGTCTGAAGATGAAGCATGTCCCTCTGTCTGAATCTTTTCAATACATAAAACTTCCCCCCTCGAATGATGATTTCCTCTTATTTAAAGAGGGAACCCCTTCGATACAATAAATTACAATGCGTATCTGAGTCCTATCTTTAGTCGGATCTACTTTCTAAACCATCATAGGATGTCCTAGTCTCGTGCAACAGAATGCTATTACAGGAGATGAATGAGGTATTGTTGTTACGACTGGTGTAACAGCTTCTTCTCGTTGTTGCTGATGATGTTTTAGCATCGCAATTCACGGGCTATTTCAGCCACGTGAATTGCACTTTTGATTGTGTTGGCATTGTGTAGGAGCGATGGTTAGTGCTTTGTTGACCACTGACTGTAACGACTTCCTTTGTATTTCAACATCGTCAGTCCTGGCGGTTTCCTCTATGTTTCAGCATCTGCAACTCTGGACTGTGTAACAACTCCGTGTTTCGGCATCTGCGACCTTGGACTATATAACAGCTCTGTGTTTCAGCATCTGCGACCTCGGATTATATAATAGTTCTGTGTTTCAGCATCAGTTATGTGTTTCAGCAACAACGACCTTGGACAGTTCTGTGTTTCAGCAATAGGCCTCAAATGCTAATCTGCAGTTTTGAACACTTATGCATTTCTAATCAATGGTCAAGTACGAGAGTGATGTAAAATATTATGCAAAACAGATTAAACGTATAGTAATGAGAAGGGACGTTGTATACCTTTTGGATGATCAGATAAAGTGATAGTATGAGTCTAAATATGGGTGATCAAGAGTATAATAGTGGCAAAAAGTATAGGCAAAAAGGTACATTGTGTGGTCCTAACAGTAACTGTGCAGATGTAAATGGTATTTGTAAAATATTTACTCACCCAAGAACCCCTATGTTTTAATGAACCCTTTGCTAGCGAAATCCATCTTGTATACCTGTGATTTATGTGACAATAATATATGATCCATCGTTCTCATTAAATGGTGATTCTCCTTGGCTCTGTGATGTGTTGCTGACAGTGTAATTTAAATGAGCGAATTTTCATTCACTAGTGGTATTCTCAGTTAAAGTAGTGATTATATATCCACCGTTTGTTCACCCTTTCCATTCAACGTTTCTTTTTATTGTTCAGTGAATAGATAGCAATGTTTGTGGCATTTCACTAGTAGCGAATGTTCACTAACCTCTTTTTTAAACAGTGAATTTTTATGTGATTTTAATATATAATTTCTGCCATTTACATGTTGTATTGGAATGCAAATTCCTATTTGTCTTTACTATCTTTGACTCCCTATTGTGTTGCGTCAATGGATTTTACTCTACTTGTTCATGCCTTTCTTTACCTGCAAAAAAAAAAAAAATGTGGTTGAGTACTATGTTCAATAGAACTTTACCAGAGTGACACTTGGCATATCCCAGTGCCTTTAAACCTATGAATGACAACGATTTCTCAAAGGATTTTTATTTTAGAATGATTTATCCTTTCCTAAGAATTTTTCTTTTCTAAAACCATTTGCAACTTCATTTTCCATGATGGTCTACGATTGTTATTTGGATGGTGTTTTTACCTGTGCTTGGAATGGAAATTACTTGTGTTTCTACCTGCGTTTTTCCCTGAGAGTGACTATGTCTTACCTTGTGAATGACTATGTCTTACCTTGGGAATGTTGCGCTTTTGTGTAATGACAACAACTCCATCTTTTACTGCTTAGTGAATCCATCTCTAATTGTGCCAGCAATAGCATTAATTGCTCTGCGAATTTAACATCTTTTGACTGTGAACCTTACCGATATCTAACTCACAAATAATTATGGTTATTCACCCTGATCTTAGACAACAATTTTTCCCTGCGTTCATACAACTTTCCCCAGTTTTAGACAACGTTCAGTGGATACGGTGACCTTTAATGATGAAGAGTAATGTGGAGTGCTGAGAGAAAGAATGTACTCAATTCCTTATCCTTTATATTGTTAAATCCTAAGTAAAGAAAACTATACAAATGATGGTTTAAATCCATTTATTGCTTCATGGACAACGAGTCATATGGTTTAAAAAAGAAATTTCATTAATCGCATTTTAATAGCATGTGTTATTAATGGCAATTTTATATTTAGCATTTGATAGTATGCTGACAATGATTTTCTCATAGTCAGATGTTAGCATATTGATAGATATTAGATTCCATAGATAACAAAATTATATTGTTGAAGGACAACTTTGATTTTGTTCATCTTAAAGGATAGTGATTTTCTGCAATTTAATTTAGCATTGTTATAGAGCTAAATTCCATTGGAATGCACTTGCACTACAAAATTATGCGTGTACCTGATGTATATTCAGACAATGATAATTTAGATAGCATTAGTTTAGAGAGCATTGTCGAACTTTTAATAAGTAGAGTAGATCACTTTTTAGTGATAATAAGTTCACCTTTCATTGGTCAGTGTATAATGTTGACAAGCGTATTTGATTTGTTAGAGTGCATATAATAGTTCCTCATTATGATAATGATAACATTTCTATGAGTTCATTCTTTTGCAATTTAGACATCATGCTTAATGGATGATGGGTTATGGTTGTTGGCAAGGTCATTTACTAGCTTGTGCAAGTTGTTTGAGCATTGTCATCTGCGTCTGGTCGACCCATTGTTTGGGGGTGTAGGTGTAGTCTTCTTGTCAGTTGTTAGGCTCTTAGCGCATTGGATTATCTTGAGTCCCTGGTCGACATAGGTTATGTTGCACTAGGGTTATTGTCACACCTATCACACGGGGACGACATGATTCCTGATGATGGGATCATGGCGTACCCTAAGGGATAGAGATGAAGGATAACTTGGTCAGGGCCTGTGCCTTACGTGTGGGTGTTGTTGATCATTGTAAGTTTACTATTGGAGCTTTGGATGAACGACTTCATGTGTTTGGTTCCGCTCCATCGAGGTTATAGTTAACTAGTAGTCAAGGATGTTGTGTCAAGATGGGGATGTTGTCCCTTATCTTGTAGGCATGGTAATATTGTATCAGGAGGGTATTCATTTCTCCTTGTTGTTTTACGCATGTTTCGCTCAATTGCTCTTGTGCCAATGTGTGGAGTCATAGTTTTTTTTTGCCTGATCGGCATGCATGTGTTCGTCGTCGAGGTGTTGTCTAGCTATAATCATTATTGTCATCCTGTTTAAAAAAAAAAAAAATCCACTTCTTCTTTTCTTGTAGTTGTAATGAAGGGGTCGTTACATATGGTATCAGAGCGGGTTCAACCTTGTGATTGTGGAACGCTAGGCTTTCCACTACAATAAACCCTTTAGTTTTAACCTAGTGCTAATTAAAACCTAAACGTATCCATTCATTTATCTCGATTAGAGGATTCCATAGAGGTTCGTGGCATGGTGTCATGGACGGAGGTGCAACACCTCCTGAGGTGCCCGCACTCTTGGAGTCGAACCCCCAAGGGGAAGAACAAGTCCTTGGGCTAGATTTGCTTGTTATAAGGGATGATGATGGTCTAACGAGGCCCTTCCAGGTAATTTTAAAGGGCCTTGATTCACCTTTGGTACTGAGTTGAGGCCAGGGCACCTGTACCCTTGAGGTTCCATAGCGTGCCCTAGCCAGTACCATCAACATCCACCGAGAACTCAAGAGAGTTGAGTTCTCAGGTCCATGAGTGTCATGGATGGTTGTGTTTTTGAGGCCCGACTTTAGATCAAGGCGTGGTGCTTCACGCTTCACGATTATGACCTCCAACATGAAGGTTTTCATGGTGGTATTTCAACTAAACGGGAGTGCTCTTCTATGGTAGAAGACACTCCTACCACTTTTGAACATGGTCATTGACAACATGTCACGGGAATTGTTTGAGGAATGCTTTCGAGAGGGGTACCTATCATAGGAATTCATTGAGCGTCAACTCAACGAGTTCAATGCCTTGTGATAGGGCGACTACATGGTGGCCGAGTATAAGGTTCGTCTTAGAGTTGCTTCGGTATGATCTGCACCAAATTACCAAGAAACTTAAGGTCAAGAAGTTTGAGTTGGGCCTTATTGTTAGAATTTAGCTTCTACTTCGGGTACCTAGAATACTGGATCGAATAAAGTATGTTGGATTGTGGGGAGCCACTTTACCAGTGTTACTACCCAGAGGAAAGGGCCAGAGCATCTGGATCAACCGGACCCACTACCATGGGAGTTTTGGGCAAGGACCATCGAATTCTTGCACCGGTGAATAACCGCCAGGCAGAGCACCAATTGACTATGCTCGAGACATCAGGTACCGTCACTGACTAGACCCTTAGTATTTTGATAGATATTAGTGCTACCGAGAGTTTCATTTCTGGTGCAGTGCTAAAAAGGATTAAGGTAAAGGCAGTCGAATAGGATGAGTTTAACTTTGTAGATATGGATTCAGGAACCAAACAGAAGGTTGGAGGGAAGGTTACAGACTGTACCCTTAATCTGGGAAAGTTTGTCACTAAGGCCAACCTGTACGTCACGATCTTAGGATTTTATGACATCGTGATCGCTATGGGCTGGTTGGAATCGCATGAGGTGATACTCAATTGTAAGATGAAATGGTTGAGCTTGGTTGATGATGAGGGATAGAGACACATGATTGCAGGTCAGAAATAGGAGTTTCCCTAAGGTTCATCTCTTCCCTACAGTTACGAAAGATCATGCACAAGGGATGTAATATCTATGTGATCCTTGCGTTAAACGAGAAGGGAGTAGTGGAAGGTATAGAACACCTTCCTATGGTGAGAGAGTTTGCGGACATCTTTCTGGAGGAGTTACCTAGGATGTCACTAGAGAGGGAATTGGAGTTTACCATAAACCTGAAATCGGGGACTGAACCAATAGCAAGAATGCCTTATAGGATATCGACCCTAGAGTTATAGGAGTTGAGAATGCAACTGAAGGAGTTGTTGGACCTGGGACTTATACATCCAAGTGTGTCACCATGGGGTGCACCTGTTATCTTCATACGAAAGAAGGATGGGTCATGGAGACTCTTCATTGACTATCGTTAATTGAACAAGGTAACGATAAATAATCAGTGTCCATTGCCAATGATTGATGATCTGTTCGATCAGATGAAGGGTGCGATGATGTTTTCCAATATCAATTTGCGATCAGGGTATCACTAGTTACAGATCAAGGAGGATGATGTCCCTAAGACCACCTTTAAGACAAGGTTTGGTCATTACGAGTTTATTGTTTTACCGTTTGGACTGACAAACGACCCAGGGGTATTTATGATTTTGATGAACGGGGTGTTCCACGAGTACTCGGACAAGTTCGTCCAAGTATTCATTGACGATATTTTTATTTACTCTCAGAAGACAGAGGAGCATGACGAGCACCTACGCTTGGTACTACAGTGTCTGCGAGAGAATCAATTGTATGGGAAGTTGTCCAAATGCTTGTTTTATCAATCGAAGATTCACTACTTGGGGCAAGTCATCTCCGGTGAAGGTATCATTGTGGATCCAACAAAGGTTGAGGCTATTATGGAATGGCCTGTGCCGACGAATTTCCCGGAAGTGCATAGCTTCTTGGGTTTAGCAGGTTACTATCAACGGTTCATCGAGGGATTTTCAAAGATAGCAAATCTGATCACGGAATTGCAGAAGAAGAACAATAATTTTGTTTGGACCGAGAAATGCGCAAAATCATTTCGGAGGCTCAAAGAGATATTGACAACAACACCAATGCTAAAGGTCCCTGGCATGGATGCAGACTTCTTGGTATGCACTGACACATCCAAGGAAGGCTTAGGCGGAGTCTTGATGCAATACGGTCAAGTGATCACTTACATCTCAAGGAAACTGAGAAGGCATCAAGAGAACTATGAGATACACAATTTGGATTTGTTAGCCATTGTATATGCCTTGAAGGTTTGGAGACACTACCTTGTTGGATGAAAATTCGAACTAAAGACGAACCACTGTGGACTACAATACATCTTTACGCAAAGTGACCTGAACGTGCAACAACAACATTGGTTGAAATTGCTAAGTGAGTACAATTTTGAGATTACTTACATAAAAGGGAAGAGTGAACTGAGTGGTGGATGCATTGAGTCAGAGATCTTGCATCTTTTTAGTGTTTCCTCTTTAGACAAATCTACGTTAAAAGATTCTAACTTTACAATGCGACGATGACTGGTACAAAGAGGTCAAGGATTTTATCGGAGAAAACACAATGATGATACCAAGATTTGAAGGATTTATGTTTGATGACAATGGATTATTGAGGTTTAAAAATCAGATTTACGTACCACCAAACGATGAGTTGAGGAGTTTGATCCTAAACGAGGCTCACAGAGCAGTGTACATGGCTCACCTGAGAGTCACGAAGATGAGGGCAGACCTTAAAACCTTATTCTTCTAGAAAGGAATGAAGCCATACATAGTCGACTATGTGGCTAGATGTCTAGAATGTCAGTAGGTAAAGCCTGAACATAGACAACCATCAGGATTAGTACAACCACACGCTATTCCAGAATCAAAATAGGAGGTCATTTCAATGTATTTCATTGTTGGATTGCCACTGAAGGTAAGGAGACACGACTCGATTTTTGTGGTAGTCGACACTCTGACGAAGAGTGCTCATTTTATTCCTGTGCATATGATGTATCAGGCACCTGACATAGCTAGAGTTTTCATCAGTGAGATTGTGAGGCTGCATGGCTTGCCTAAGAGGATTATATCTGATCAAGGATCGGTGTTTATTGGACGATTTTGGACTAGCTTCCAAGAGGCCTTGGGGACCCAACTTAAACTTACTGCATATCTCCCGAAGACTGACGGGTAGACTGAATGAACAAACTAGATCTTGGAAGACATGTTGCACTTGTACATGATGGACCAACAAAAGCGTTGGGAAGAATTCTTGCCACTGGTAGAATTCACTTATAACAACAGTTACCAAAGCACCATTAAGATGGTGCCCTTTGAGTTTCTTTATGAGTGACCGTGTCAGACGCCTTTGAGTTGGGATCGGCTTGAGGATAGGGTCCTGGTGGGACCAGAAGTGATCTAAGAAATGGAAGATTAAATTAAAACTATAAGACAAAGGATCAAGGAAGCGCAGGATCGATAGAAGAGTTATGTTGATGCGCGTCATGTCGATCATAGTTACGATGTGGCAATTGAGTATTTTTGCGATTGAAACCTCATAAGAGTTCGGGCAAGATTGGAAATGAGATAAACTATCTCCTAGGTTCATGGGATCCTATGAGATTGTGGAAAAGAGAGGCCTGTGGCCTAATGACTAGCTTTGCCTGATTCTTGAGGCGTATGCACGATGTCTTTCATGTCTATGTTTGAGACATTATGATTAGTGATCCCTACACATGTTTTGACTTGAGAACCTTGCAGGTGTCAGATGAGGGTGCACTCACAGCTGAGCCGATCCGCATCCTGGATCATCGCATTCGACAGCTACAGTGTCGAACAATGGATTAGGTCAAGGTCCAGTGGGACAGCTATAGTCTGCACATAGCAACCTAGGAGGATGCATATGATATGCACCAACAATTTTCATTTTGTTTGATAGATAGACTTATGACACTGTGATACACACTATTTCGACACTTATATACTGTGAAACTTCGGGACGAAGTTTAGACCAAGAGGGGGTGTATGTAACATCTCACTCTTGTGCACACTGTGCGAACTTATTCTTTGAGGACATTTGCTTGCAAGTGATCCAGTTTATTATGCTATTGGTCATTGATTATGATTATGAGGCATTATGGATGTGATTATACGTTATTTCATTGTACTAATATTAACAGGTGATATTGACTCAATTCTCCTGAGTGTGTAGGATTTTGGACCTCGAGGATGCAGAGGCATTGATGAGACCCTTGGACTCCAGACTGAGTCAGGGAGTGGACTATTGGGGTTTGATTGTTGTATATATGACCTATGTGCATCTGATTAGATGTTATGATTATGGATTTTATTTCTGACATGATTCATTGATGATGTAGACTAACGATAGATTGTCGACTAGACTTGCATGTGGATTAGAGGGGTCATGCACGACTACCATAGACTTTGAGGGAGACGTGTGGACAACAAACCTTCCATAGACTATTATCACTCCTGTTGTGGCTCGAACTGTAGGTTAACGATTACCTAGTTTGAGAAGACCCGTAATGTTGTGAGGGAAGACTGCGAAAATCGCTCACGATGATTCTAAGGGACACACAATAAGGCAAGGGCCTTATTCCTTGGAGGCCCTTAGTCTCACACAATATCACCTGACAGAGTATTGACTCCAGGGGTTTTTGATGTCTACCAAGTTAGTCAAGAGGTGAGTGGTACCCTTGGATCACGTAGTGCGTCCTAAAGGGTATGTCACACAAGAAAAACAGAAAGAGGCAAGTGGCACCCTTGGAGCACGTAGTGCGTCCTGAAGGGCACATCATGCAAGAAAAATGGAATGAGACGAGTTGCACCCTTGGAGCACCTAGTGCATCCTGAAGGGAATGTTGCATTGTTAAATAATAAATGAATAAACTTAGATGGCCTTAGAATGAATAATACGATAAGAAATATTTAAAACAATTTCCCTAATAAAATGTCGCCCATTCTATGAAAATAAAATCTAGGTCTAAGTGATACTTGTGGTAAAAAATAAATATATATTTATAAAAATAAAACTAAAAATAAATAAATATCATCATTAAACATGTGACGAGAAAGGGGTAAGCAATTCAATTAATTTATAAAAATCTTTTGTGGAATAAAATTGAAAAAAAAAAAGTGGAAATAATTGTTTTGTTACATATGCAAATTAAAAATTTATTCATTAAAAAAAGAAAAAAAAGGGAAAAAGGTAATTTTCTACACTTGCCAATTTGAGTTTTAAATGAAAAGGGAAAGAGGGAAATTTAAAAGAATTAGGAAACTAAGGAAAAAGGGGGAAACACAAAGAGAAAGGGAAACTAAGGAAAAAGGCAAAATGACTAATTTAGTAAGGTATCTTGCCATTAAGAACATTCTAAATTGAACTAAACTAGTAAATTAGTAAGGGGGTAAGTCATTAAAATGTGTAAGGGAATATGAGGACACCTAGGAGTGATTCTAGGAATGCTTTTAGGTGGGTGAGGGAAATAGGAGTGATTAAATAATTAATGAGATTAATTTCTGGTGCAAAGAAGGGGATGGGTGACACATGTACGGGGAGGATTTTTCTGAATTAAATTATTGAACCATAAATTAAATGAGAATTTGGAAAAGAAATGACTTAATAACTCTATATAAAGGAGGGAGGAGGAGGAGGATGGATCTCTTCTGTCATGCATAACGTTACGTTGTAGAATTTTAGACTTGATTGACTTATCTTGTGGGAGTTGGGATACCCAACTCGGTGATGAGTGGTAGTTTGGCCTTACGAGGCGAGCTGGGGACTAGTTGTTCTCTGGTTCAGTGTGCATGGCCCTTTTGCAGCTCGGGGGACTAAGGGAGAAGAATAGTACCCCTAGAGTTGGCTGGGAGGTACTGGTGAAGTCTCATCGGTCAGCAAGCGAGAGCTACACGGAGCGTGCGGGACAATGACTCAGAGCGAATGACTTGGGATACATTACGCATGCTCTTATTTTGCATGGTAGATTATTATTTACTTTATGCTTTCATTTTTGTACTTTTAACTGTGTAAAGAAGGTGTTTGACTTAGCATTTTAATTGATAACTTAATTTCCCCATACCCTTAAGCTCGTTGTTGAATTGATTCCCTTGGCTTTTGATTCTTGAATGTTGTGACTATTCTATTGGTTTTATTGATTTGTTGTGAAGAGTAGTGATTTTTGCTTCGTCCTCATCCCTAGTTTGTCAGTCCACGCCTGAGCAATTGGCTAGGATACGAATTGACGGTCGTCACTTTGGTGCTATCAACCTATAGATTCTAATGCCCTGCTTTTCTGTGCATGGATGATGAGCGAAGGATGTTTTTCCCAGCTATCTACCCCGTTGATTTCTCCTGGTTGAATGATTTTCTTGCGCCTTCTCATGATTGAATACCTCTGCGATTGTTTTTCTTTTCTCTCTGTGATCAAGTCAATACCTTTTTCTTTTTTATATCACTTTGCGTTTTCTAAGGGTATGTTATTCTTGCAATTTTCTTATCAGTTCCCAGCTCTTGAAGGGAAGGATCTCAATGTTATTAAAAATGAATGAAAGTTTGATTTATATGTTGACTGTGTTTTTACTCTTGATTGACAGTAAATTTATGCCTTGTTAACAACGAAACTTTTACCTTGATTCCTGTGCTTCTTTTATCCAGTGAATTTAATCGAGGTAATTTTGTTGGAGTCTCAACTTCTCTTGATAGATGTAACTGTGTATATGTAAATGGTATTTGTAAACTCTTTACTCACCCAAGAGCCCCTTCTTTTTAATGAACTCTTTGCCAGCGAAATCCGTCTTGTATACCTGCAATTTATGTGACAGCGATATCTCATCCATCGTTCTCATTAAACAATGATTCTCCTTGGCTCTGTGATGTGCTGCTGACAGTGTAATTTAAACCAACGATTTTTCATTCACTAGTGGTATTCTTAGTTAAAGTAGCAATTATATATCCACCGCTTTTTTACCCTTTCCCTTCAACGTTTCTTTTGATTGTTCAGTGAATAGATAGCAATGTTGGTGGCATTTCACTAGTAGCGAATGTCAGCTAACCTCTTTTTTAAATAGTGAATTTTTCTGTGAGTTTAATATATAATTACTATGATTTACATGTTGTATTGGAATGCGACTTCCTATTTGTCTTTACTGTCTTCGACTCCCTGTTGTGTTGCATCGATGGCTTTTCCTCTACCTGATCGTGCCTTTATTTACCAGCAAAAAAAAAAAAACGTGGTTGAGTGCTGCATTCAGTAGAACTTTACCAGAGTGACTCTTGGCATATCCCAACACCTTTAAACCTGTGAATGACAACAATTTCTCAAAGGATTTTAATTTTAGAATTATTTCTCCTTTCCTAAGAATTTCTCTTTTCTAAAACCGTTTACATCTTCATTTTCCATGATGGTCTGCGATTTTTATTTGGATGGCATTTTTACTTGTTCTTGGAATGGCGACCACATGTGTTTCTACCCACATTCTGCCCTGAGAGTGACCGCGTCTTACCCTATGAATGACTGCATGTTACCTTGGGAATGTTGTACTTTCTTGTAATGACAACAACTCCATCTTTTACTGCTCGGCAAATGCATCTCTAATTGTGCCAACAATACCATTAATTTATCTACAAATTTAACATCTTTTGACTACGAACCTTACCGATATCTAACTCGTGAATAATTACAGTTATTCTCCCTGATCATAGACAGCAATTTCACCCTGCGTTCATACATCTTTCCCCATTTTTAGACAACGTTCAGTGGATACAGTGACCTTTACTGATGAAGAGTAATGTGGAGTGTTGAGAGAAAGAATGTATTTAATTCCTTATCCTTTATATTGTTAAATCATGAGTAAAGAAAACTATACAAATGATGGTTTAAATCCATTTATTGCTTCATGGACAGTGAATCATATGGTTTAAGACAAAAATTTCATTAACCACATTTTGATAGCATGTGTTATTAATGGCGATTTTATATTTAGCATTTGATAGTATGCTGACAGGGATTTTCTGATAGTCATATGTTAGCATATTGACAGAGATTAGATTCCATACATAGAGAAAGTATATTGTTGAAGGACAGCTTTATTTTTGTTCATCTTAAAGGATAATGATTTTTTGTGATTTAATTTAGCATTGTTATAGAGCTAAATTCCATTGGAATGCAATTGCACTGCGAAATTATGCATGTACCTGATGTATATTCAGACAACAATAATTTAGAAAACATTAGTTTAGAGAGAATTGTTAAAATTTTAATAAGCAGAGTAGATCACTTTTTAGTGATAAGAAGTTCACCATTCATTGGTCAGTGTATAATGTTGACAAGCGTATTTGATTTTTTAGAGTGCATATAGTAGTTCAGATTTTGGGCCCATTATGATAATGATAACATTTCTATGAGTTCACTCTTTTGTAATTTACACATCATGCTTAATGGATGATGGGTTATGGTTATTGGCAAGGTCATTTAATAGCTTGTGCAAGTTGTTTGAGCGTTTTCATCTGTGTTTGGTGGACCTGTTACTTGGGGGCCTAAGTGTAATCTTCTTGTCAATAGTTAGGCTCCTAGAACGTTGGATTATCTTGAGTCCTTGGCCAAGATAGGTTTTTTTGCGCCAGGGTTATTGTTGCACTTATCAGCCGGGGACAACATGATTCCTGATGAGTGGATCATGGCGTGCCCTAAGGAATAGAGGCGAAGGATAACTTGGTCGGGGTCTATGCCTTCCATGTGGGTGTTTTCTTTCATTGTAAGTTTACTATTGGCGTTTGGGATGAACGAATTCATGCGTTTGGTTGCACCCCATCGAGGTTCTAGTTAACTGGCAGTCAAGGCCGTTGTGTCGGGATGGGGATGTTGTCCCTTAGCTTATAGGTGTGGTAATATTGTGTCGGGTGGGTAGTCGTTTCTCCTTTTTTTTTACGCATGTTTCACCCAGTTTCTCTTGTGCCAATGCGTGGAGTCATAGTTGTATGTTGCCTGATCAGCATTCGTGTGTTCGTCATTAGGGTGTTGCTAGCTGTAATCGTTGTTGTCATCCTATTTTTTTAAAAACAAAAATCCACCTCTTCTTTGCTTGTAGTTGTAACGAAGGGGTCGTTACACCATGTCTCTCTTACTTTGTAATATTTATAGTGTCTTTCTTCATTCTTCCATTTGTTCAAGTGATTCTTTCTTTCTATGTCGTCTAACCCATTGTTACACTAATTTTCTTAGTTCTTTCGTACACATGATTATGTTGAATTTTTATAACCTATAACATAAAATGAAGCATTTAAATTAATACATAGTAGGAAAGTATTTAAGGGTTTGATGCTTAATTTAATGCATTGTAAGAAGGAGAATATACAAAACATTAGTTCAAAACTAACAACTTTGCCACTTTTTTTCCATCAACTTAGTGCAAACACCTTTGAGCATTGGTCAAACCACCACAATTTATCAAGCCAAGTCTTGAACCAAACCAAACCAAAGATATTCTTACATTAGTATTGGTGATTAACAGATTAACAACAAAGCAATTTTATTTCAACATTGACATAGTAAAGATAGAGACTCTCATCATTTTAATTTCATAGAGATCTCTATTGGTGAAATGGAAGCACCACAAGCCCACCATTCAAAGACCACTAAAACCTTTCATTGAGATGTTGATGTAAATGTGAGACCATGTCTTTCTTACTTTGTAATATTTATAGTGGCTTTCTTCATTCTTACATTTGTTCAAGTAATTCTTTCTTTCTATGTCTTCTAACCCATTGTTACACTAATTTTATTAGTTCTTTTGTACACATGATTATATTGAATTTTGATAACCTATAAAATAAAATAAAGCATTTAAATTAATACATATTAGGAAAGTATTTAAGAGTTTGATGCTTAATTTAATGCATTGTAAGAAGGAGAATATACAAAACAGTAGTTCAAAACTAACAACATTGCCACTTTTGTTCCATCAACTTAGTGTAGACACCTTTGAGCATTGGTCAAACCACCACAATCTATCAAGCCAAGTCTCGAACCAAACCAAAACAAATCTATTCTTACATTAGTATTGGTGATTAACAGATTAACAACAAAGCAATTTTATTTCAACATTTACATAGTAAAGATAGAGACTCTCATTATTTTAATTTCATAGAGATCTCTATTGGTGAAATGGAAACACCACAAGCCTACCATTTATGGAACATAAATTTTGGTGCAATGAAGAAATGGAGAAAACACAAAATTAATGTCCTATAAAGACAAAAGTTAGAATATGAAAACTATATTTATGTTATAGCTAGCTTAAAGAAGAAAATCAATATTACTAAAATAAGAACAAAGTCTTATAAGCTTTATAGTGAAACTCCCATTGAACAAATCCTATAAAATAGTGGTGGTGTGAAAGAAAATATAGCCTGTGTGATGGCTTGTTTTGACTTTTTTCAACCATATTTCCAAATCAAACAAAATTTAAATTATAAATGAGAAACTATAATTTTTATTTCACATTTTCTTGAATAAATTGATATTTTGAGAAATCAAATTTGAGACAATAAATTGATATTTTGATAAATTAACATAAATTAATTGTATCATATAAACAATATAATATAAATAAAATATGAGACAATAAGTTGATATTTTGAATTCCAAAAA
>ML824013.1:177668-189711 GCA_009831015.1 Picea engelmannii
ATATATATATATATATATATATATATATATATATATATATATATATATATATATATATATATATATAATACACAAACAACAATAATTACTGCATATACAATTAGATCTCAAAATATCTCACACACAGCGATAATTATTCATATACTGACATATATACAGCTAGAACTTAAAATATTATCATGCAGAAACAAAAATAATTACAACATATACTGAGATGCAGAATGAGCAATAATAAATGCATATACAGTAAGGTCTCTCAAAAAATGATGCACACATAGAAATAATTGTTGCATGTAAACTGTGACTTGGTTATGAGGGGCTAGCCCTGTGGCCAAACCGTGGGGTATGCCCATGACTTGGCCACAAGGTTGGCCCCCCGCGACCAATTCATATCCAGTGGACTGTGACTTGGCCACAGGGGGCCAGCCTTGTGGCCAAGCCGTTGGCATGCCCACGGCTTGGCCACAGGGCTTGCCCCCCGCGGCCAAGTCACAACCCAGAGACTGTGCCTTGGCCATAGGGGGCTAGCCTTGTGGCCAAGCCATGGGAACACCCACGGCTTGGCCATAAGGCTGGCCCCTCACATCCAAGTCACAGTCTACATGTAGAAATTTAATTCAATTTAAATTGAAAATTATAGAATTTAAATTTAAATTTAAAACTGAGGGTTACCTCCACCAACACACCTGTCCACCCACAAGACTGCCTGCCAACATGACAGCACCAAACACGTCCACGTCAAGAACCGACTCACACTTGTCAAGATCTCAAACTCACTATCACTCACTGGCACTCACCAAGAACCCACTCATACTAGCCAAGAGCTCAAAAAATCAAAACAGTCATGATGTGCGGTAAATATATAAACATGTTTTCGATCGAAATATCTTTTCGGTCATAATATATTTCGGTCGAAAAGAGGTTACCAGATGAAAAAAATTCATCCGGCTAAGATTCTACACAAAAATTGAGGGCGTCTTCACGATACTATTCGATTTGGCATTCAAAGGTTCGGCCAAAATATATTTCGGCTGAGAAAAAAGAGATTTCAGCAGAAAAAAAAATATTAGTTGTCTGAAAAAATGTCTTTTGGAATTTTGGAGATCGGATTGTCACGAAAGTGTTACCCACCTACATGAATTTACCCTTTTTTGTGTTGGTTTTGTCACTTTGGTGAGAAAAACAACAACACTTGCATGTCTAGATGATCTTGCTAGACAAGACAAAAGTTTGTGAGTGGGTTAAACAAGCCAAAAACATGTATAAACAAATAAATAAACTAAAACAACTAAGAAATAAATGTTAGAAAGCATGAGAAACTTAGAACCATGAAAATCAAACAATGACCAACATAATGCTACCAATGGATCAATAGATTAGTAGGCAAAACACCGTAGATAAAAATAGGGACTTATGAGTCCCCTCTTCTTCCTTGGGAGGGCTCTTGAGTTCCCTAATGGAGAGCTCTTCATACAATGGAAGAAATGGAAAATGGTGAAGAACAACAATGCCCATTCCCTCAAGAGGTGAGTGGAATGGCCTATTGCAATGGTGCTTGAAGGCTCCAAAGAGAAAAGAGGATTCTCAAGGGATAATTCTTGTAGCATAACAATATTATGAAGATATTCATTTCTTATCACACCCATGGCTCTTATTTATAGCATTCATACATGGCAAAATGTAATTGGTTCATAGTTTGAACAATGGGCCTTTTAGGGCACTCTCTAGTCCTTGACCAACCTCCCATTTGGATTTCACTCAGATATGAGTGTAAAATCATGTTGGGGGTTGGTCCATAAGTGGTTGAGGGGCTGACAAGATCTAGAAATGTGTCATTCATAGAAATGTGCATCTTTTCTCGTACACAATTGTGCATTGTGCACGCTGAGGGTTGTGTTGGCCCACGCACATTGCGCACTGTGCACATGCTTCCTTTGGTGAATCTGCGCATTTTAATTTTTGACCCAATTGTATAGTTTTTTTTCCTTTTGAATGCAATTTGGGGATGTAGGTGGACTAATTGTTGTTGGCATTGATGTTTTCTTTAAACATTTGTGTGCAATGTTGTGGACGATTTTTCAGTGATAACAGATGCCCCCTGATGTGTGAGGTTAGGAGAATACGTATAGCCGAAATACATCAATGTTTATTTTGTTGAGAGTGTCATTGTAATGAAGAGTGAAGAGAGGAACTATAAGAGTGATCTATAGAAGGAGAGGGAAAATTGTGGGACCCAAACCTTTCTCTAGGGAGAAAAAAGAAAATATGTGTACAAACGAGGCGGGCATGCCCCATGCTCGTATCATGAAATCAAAATGTGAGACTGTAACTAAAGATGTATGTTGATGTAGATAACTGCAGCGCCCTTGGGGGCGGTTGATAATGGTAGATGACAGTTCTGAATGGTGAACGGACTTTGAATTGAGGCAAGGATGACTGTAATAATTGTCGATGACTTGTAGGCTTTGATGGCCTAACGAATTCAGAGGCCTTCGGCCAGTATGAAATAACTGCAATTGTCGCATAGTAAGACCCACCATAATACGGGAGTTTGTTGAAGTCGAACGCTATGGGGGTCAATGGAATCAGAGAGCAATGATGATTCTCTCTGTGTCCTCTGAGACTCCTCATTGTAAATGTAATGAGATTCAAGATACTATCGCCCTTCTAGAAACTATGTTGATGATGATAGAAAGGGAGACGTGACTCCAAGAAGCAAAGGGCTTCATGAAATCCAATGAGATGATATCAGGTACTGACAGGTAACATGAAAAAATCCAAGATTTGGGGAGACTCAAGACTTCCCTTGGTTGGGGAATTTTTTGAAGGATGATTGGCAACAACCATAAAACTGGATCTTGTTTCATGGGGACGGCTAGATACGGGGTTAAACTATGCCAGAGGATAACAAAGTGGACAAAATCAGAGATCATGGGTGTATGGACTTGGGATACCTGGGGTTTGTGAACAATGTTGGTATGAAAAGAGAGAGGATGCCCCAACCAAGGGTGACATGGGTTGCTTTTCCAAGAAAAAAGAAGGCCATCAAGGGTGACGACAAAAAGGCTAAGTAAATGTTAGAAACAAAAGATTTTTATAATTACCAAATAAATAAAGAATAATTTGGGTTGAGTATACAGATACAGAAATGGGTGCCCCAGTGAAAGATGGCTTGGCCTGTTAGGGCACAAGTGTGTGAAAGAAAACTGGTGGAGTGTGGGGGGCCCATGGGTGGGTTTTTGTATTAGGTAAGTGAATGGAGGCAAATTTGTGGATGGGAAAAGTGATGGTGGATGAGATGGAGGGATAATGATACTGCGGAGGTCCAGTGACGCAAATGCGCCACCCAAGGCACGTCCACTCCCACATGACCTTCTCTTCCTCCGGCCCGAGGAGCTAAAATGCTCTACAAATCCCTTATCGGGACTCTCCAACACCCACAGGACTCTCCTTATGATCTCCCTTATCTTGTCAGGAAATCAGACCTCACGTGATCGCGAGTCTCGTGGTCACGAATTCTTGTCTCTTGAATCCTCAAAACCCGATGGGTAATAACTAATGCTTTTCTATTCCTATCAGGGATCCTCCCATTGAAAAATCGGCGCTTACGCTGTCATAGGAAACTTACCTCACAAATCCCCAATTCTTGATGACCTGTCAGTCAATGCTGACCTTATCCCAATTTATCGATACTTTGGTTCTATCGCGACTTCGCTATTTGCGACTCCCAACGTTTGTTTCCCCAACTCCCGAGTCCCGATGTACCGAGACTTTGATGTGGTCCTGTCGCCTTTCGCAACCTTGCATCCTCATGACTTTGGTTTCCCAACACTTGGGCTTTCACCCTGCAAACTCTCGAGTTCATGAGATCTCTTGATCTCTCGCCACCTGTCCTCTACAGATGGACGGCTCCTAGCCTTCTCGCCACTTCGCTGCTCGTGAACTGAAGGACTTCCCTTTCTGTCTTCCACTGTCCGAGTCTGCGAGATGATAGAATCTCCTTACACGCATCCTCCACAATGAACGGCTCTGATCTTATAGGGATATCTCGTCTCATGATATCACTGTTCTTGCTGCACAACCTTTGGGGCTTCAACTCATGAGTCCCCGATACATGATACCACGTGTAGATCTGACAGCTCCTGTGCCTTTGAATCGACGCTCTGTCTCTCCTGAGCTTCGAACTCTTCATAGTATTCTCGTCGTAACTTCCTTGCACCTCTGCAAGATCTGAGATCCTCGGAACTTCACAAAATCTCCTTAGATGATTTCTACCGTCCGTTCTTCCTTATGCAATCCACGAAATGAGAAAAAGAGTATCTCTCCACGAACTCCTTCACTGCTTCATCAACCTACGACGCTTCTTGCAACTTCAGTTACACTTATCTACGATGATCTTCAGCGACTTAGAGGCCTATCCTTCCTGAGCTTTTCCACAACTTCCGTCTTTAGAAAAGAACTCTTGCACGCACTCCTTGCGGAAAATCTTCAATCACATCTAAGTGTTGAAGTTCTCTTGACTCTACGCACACCTGTAGTAGTAGTCCTTCAATACTTCGCTCAGATACATGACTGAGACTTCCTCCCTTAGCCTACGCACCCCTTTCACGGCTTTAGCAATCCACTTTCACTTCTGAGGGAACTGAGAACAAGAGTTTAACTCCTTGAGCCCTCTGTCAACGCACTCCTTGCGGACAACTTCAACTACACTCCTTGCAGGAATCCTTTCTCAGAAAGAGAAACAATTGTAACTCACTTCATTCCCTCTTAGATTTCAATCTTAACTCATGAAATCACACACTCAGCATAATAGCAAATGCATAACAGGAAGTAATTCTCATAAGTAGAGCATTCAACACACATACACAGAGAATAACACAACAGCCATGAATCTGAGTCAAATTCTTCTATTAATTCAAGATCTGTACATGGACGTCTTCTACAATCCGCTGCTATTCTCCTATGCTCTAGGTTCTTCTTTTTCCTGTTAATGTTACAATGATACAATGAGGGTGTCTATATCCATTTGCCCTCTTGAATTCTAAAGCTATCAAATCTACAATTAAATATTCTATCTACCAGCATTAACTATCTTAAATGCCTCATCTACCTAAGGACGAGAGTTATCCACTCAAGGTCCATTACAATATACAAAGTGCACCTTCATAATGGCTTCATTAAAGACTTGTGCAACATTCCCAAAGTGTGCTGGTTTATCCAGCTGTCTTCCGCTCCACGCTAGCTCGCTTGATGTGTTGGCGATGCTCCTTCATCATACTCCTCGGCTTGAAAACATTCATGGGCTCCTATCCATGAGCTCCTGCACGGTTTGTCCATGCTTTTGTATCTCAGCTTCACTCTCCCAGCTGGCATCTTCTACTGGGTGATTCTTCCACATGACCATATATTTGAAGTACTCTTTTCTCCTGGTCTTCTTACTCACTCGCTTGTCCAGTATGCACTCCATTTGTGGATTTTCTGCTATCGGCATCTGCTTCGTCCACTGGATCACTAGTTCCTCTAGTCCAAGCTCTACTTCTCCATTCCTGTATGGGTATAAATATGCGATATTGAATATCAGAGATATTCCGATGCCATCCGGCAACTCAATCTCATAAGCATTTTCTCCGAATTTCTTCAGGACTCTGCATGGCCCAATTTTCTTCATTTTCAATTTATTATATGTTCCCCTTAGGAACCTTTCCTTCCTCAAGTGTGCTAGAACCAGATCACCAACTTCAAACTGAAGTTGTCTCCGATGTTGATCTGCTCTGCGCTTGTACTCCCGATTTGAGTCTATCAGTCATTGTTTCACCCTGCTGTGAAGTTCTTTCATCGCCTCAGCGAATTCCTCTGCACTAGCACTACTAGTCGCAATCTATTTTGAATCCCTCAGTTCAAAAACTCCTCTCAGCTGCATCCCATATACAACCTGAAATGGACTCTTTCCTGTACTCCGATTCATAGAATCATTGTATGCAAATTCTTCTTGTGGTAATAAGCTATCTCAGCTGCTATGGTGCTTCGTCACCAAGCTTCTCAGTAAATCTCCCAGACTTTTGTTGACCACCTCTGTCTGTCCATCTGTCTAAGGATGATAAGAAGAACCAAACATCAAATTAGTTCCTAGATTTTTCCATAGTGTCCTCCAAAAATGCCCTATGAATTTTGTGTCTCTGTCCGAAACTATGCTTTTCGGTAATCCATGAAGTCGAATGACCTCCTTGAAAAATAGATTTGCGATGTGAGTCGCATCGCTGGTCTTATGACATGGAATAAAATGTGCCATCTTTGAAAACATGTCCACCACCACAAAGATGGAATCAACACCTCTCTACGTTCTCGGAAAACCCAATACAAAATCCATGCTTATCACCTCCCATGGCCTCTCTGGTATAGGTAACGGCTGATAAAATCCTACATTTTGATTTCTCCCCTTCGAGTGCTGGCAAATTCTACATCTGTCAACAAACCTCTTGACATCTTCTCGCATCCCTAGCCAAAAATATGATCTGCTCAACTTCGCGAATGTTTTGTCATGACCAAAATGTCCTGCTAATCCACCACTGTGCTTCTCCTTTAACAGGTTCTCCCTCATGGAGCATTTTGGAATGCACAATTGATTGCCTCTGAATAGAAATCCCTCCTAGATCATATAATCTATCCAAGGGCTCCTATCCCTGAGAACTAGATTCTCAGTTGCTTCATACACCTCTCCAAAATCTACATCTTCTGCGTACATGTCCCTGAGATTTTCAAAACCAAATGTTTTGACTTGGAATTCCTGCAGCAACAAACACTTCCTGCTCAAAGCATCAGCCACTTTGTTAGCAGTACCCGAAATATGCTTAATCACAAACATGAAATTCTGCATATACTCTACCCATTTTGCATGTTTCTGATTCAACTTCTCCTGTTGACTCACAAACTGCAATGCATGATTATCACTGTACAATACAAATTCTCTTGGGATCAAGTAATTCCTCCACTTCTTCAATGCATGTATGATAGCATAAAATTCCTTATCATACGTGGAGTATTTTAGCTTTGCTTCATCCAGCTTCTCACTGAAATATGCAACTGGTCTGTCTTCCTGACTCAAGACCACTCCTATGGCATATCCGCTTGCATCACATTTCACCTGAAATGTCTTCTGGAAATCCGGTAACACCAAAACCGGTTGTTCCATTATCTTCCGCTTCAACAGATTGAATCTCTTCTCAGCCTCTGATGTCTAGTGAAAAGACTTATGTCACTTCTTCACTGTGTCCATCATCGCTGTGCTAATTCCACTGAAATTCCTGATGAACTTTCGGTAGAAACTAGCTAAACCATGGAAACTCCTCACCTCAAAAATATTTCTCGATGATGGCCAATTCTTAATCACTTCCACCTTGTCTGGATCCATCTTCAACTCATTCGCTGAAATAACAAAACCCAAGTAAATGAGATCTGTCTTTATAAATGATGACTTCTTCATATTAATCAACAGCTTCTCCTGCTGTAGTTTTCTCATCACAATGGCCAAATTCTTCAAATGTTCATCCTTCGATTTACTGTAAATCAGTATGTCGTCCAGATACACAATAATGAACTTCCCAATGAATTCCCTCAGGACTTCATTCATCAACCTCATGAATGTGTTGGGTGAATTTGTCAAACCAAATGGCATGACCATCCATTTATACAAACCTTCATTTGTCTTGAATGTTGTCTTCCATTCATCACCTTCCCTCATGCGAATCTGATGATACCCGCTCTTCAAATCAATATTTGAAAAAAATCTTGCCCCACTTAGGCAATCCATCAGATCATCCATTCTCGGGAGTGGAAACCTGTACCTGATGGTTATCTTGTTAATTTTTCTTGAATCAGTGCACATTCTCCAACCTCCATCTTTCTTTGGACTAAGCACTGTCGGAACAGCACACAGACTCAAGCTTTCCCTGACCAAGCCTTTGTCCAACAACTCCTGGACCTGTCTTTTAACTTCTTCATTCTCCTGCGGCGTCAATCTGTACGCGGCTTTGTTTGGAAAACTAGCTCCTGGTATGAGGTCTATCTGATGACTCACACTCCTCATCGGTGGCAACGAACGAGGTAGTTCATCCACTACAATATCAATGAACTCTTCCAGCAGTTCCTGAACTTCTTCTGGAAAATCGTCCACCTTTGTGCTAGTCAAAAAAAATTTTGGTTTTCTGATCACAAAGAATTGTGGATCCTCCTTCTTCTTAACTTCTGTAAGAAGTTCCTTCCCACTCATGAGGAGTACCCTGTTTCTTACTTCTGATTTCACTTCTTTATCCTCAATCAGATACAATGTGTGGTTTCTCCCATTCTTCTCCAGGGTATATGTGTTCATTCTCCCATGATGAATCACATTTCTATCATACTGCCATGGTCTTCCCAGCAATAAATGACAAACATCCATAGGAATAACATCACATAGAATTTTATCATTATATCTTCCTAACTTGATGTCAACCAAGCACTGTTTGGTGACATTTACCTGATGTCCCTTCTGTAGCCATGAAACCTTGTATGGAATTGGATGATCAGTTGTCTCCAGCTCCAACTTTTCTACCATCTCAGTTGAAATGAGATTATCCATGCTTCCACTGTCCATAATGACCTTGCACACTCTATCCTTGGTTTTGCAAGCAGTCCTAAAAAGATTGTTCCTCTGCGCTGAATTTTCTACCTCCTTCTCTGGCATCAAAAGGACTTTCCACATCACCAACGACCTTCCACTTTCAGCGTATTCTACCTCAGTATCTCACCTCTGTGCCTCGACGATGTGAGTCTCCCCAGTTTCTTTCTTTTCTCTAGAAACTCAAATGACCTGTGCCCATTTTTTCCACACGTGAAGCATGTAATTACTCCAACTCTTCCTCTTCCTCTACCTCTGGTACGAGGAAACCTATCATTATCAGCATATCCTCCTCTTTGTTCAGCTTGTTGTCCTCGCTTCTCAGCATATGGCCTTCTCTGTGAGGTTCCACCTCTTTCAACTTTTCCCTGAGGTTTCTTCCATTCCTCCTTAGGCTTCTGGTATTGATCTTGGGCAACTGCTTTGCCTCTGGGCTAACTTCTGCCTCAGCCCCTCTGACTTTGTTTATGGCTCAACTTCTCCTCAACTTTTAGAGCCAATTGGTAAGCATCCTCCACCGTTCGGATGGTAACCATGCTTAATTCATCTTGAATGTCGTATCTCAGACCATTCAGATATCTGGCAACCTTCTCATCATCACTCTCCTGATGACCTACTCTGATGTTCAGTCGATAGAATTCCTCAGTGTATTCTTTCACTGTCATCAGTTTCTATCTCAGGTTCTGCATCCTCCTGAATAGAGAAATTTGATAGTCCCTTGGGATGAACTCCGCCTTCATATTTGCAATCATTCGATCCCAACTCTTGATCTTTTGCTTGCCTTTGCAGCATCTGTCAGCTTGTAGCTCATCCCACCACAATGTTGCATGTCCTTTCAAGCGTGTGACAGCATGTCTGACCTTCTTTTCCTCTTCGATATCCTCATAATCGAAGTAGGTGTCAAGAGCTCTAATCCAATCCAATAGATCCTCTGCATCTAGATTCCCCTCATAGACTGGAATGTCCATCTTCACCTTCACACCCATCCTGGTGATAGCTTTAATCAGTCGTTCATTTGCTGCATCCTCGGCTGCAACTTCTTCATGTTGTTCAGCTTCAACTTCGCCTTCGGAGTCACTTAAATCTCCAGCACTAGCTGTGCATCTCTGCGCTACCTCCATATCTTCCAGTCTTGCTCGAAGATCTCACATTCACCTCTCCATTTCTGTTTTCTATAGCAGAGAAGAGAATTCACCATGCCGCCTAGAAGAGAGAGACAGTCACTGGACCCAGAAGATAGGGAGGTGAGAAGAAGAGGCAGGCCGGTAGGAAATCCACAAAATGAGAAAAAGAGTATCTCTCTACGAACTCCTTCATTGCTCCGTCAACCTGCGACGCTTCTTGCAACTTTAGTTACACTTATCTACGCTGATATTCAACGACTCAGAGGCCTATCCTTCCTGATCTTTTCCACAACTTCCATCTTTAGAAAAGAACTCTTGCACGCACTCCTTGCAGAAAATCTTCAATCACATCTAAGTGTTGAAGTTCTCTTGACTCTACGTACACCTGCAACAGTAGTCCTTCAATACTTCGCTCTGATACACGACTGAGACTTCCTCCCTTAGCCTGCGCACCCCTTGCATGGCTTTAGCAATCCAATTTCACTTCTAAGGGAACTGAGAACAAGATTTTAACTCCTTGAGCCCTCTATCAACGCACTCCTTGTGGACAACTTCGACTTCACTCCTTGTAGGAATCCTTGCTTAGAAAGAGAAACAATTGTAACTCACTTCATTCCCTCTCAGATTTCAATCTTAACTCATGAAATCACACACTCAGCATAATAGAAAATGCATAACAGGAAGTAATTCTCATAAGTAGGGCATTCAACACACATACACAGAGAATAACACAACCACCATGAATCTGAATCAACTTCTTCTATTAATTCAAGATCTGTACATGGACGTCTTCTACAATCCGTTGTTATTCTCCTATGCTCTAGGTTCTTCTTTTTCTTGTTAATGTTACAATGATATAATGAGGGTGTCTATATCCATTTACCCTCTTGAATTCTAAAGCTATCAAATATACAATTAAATATTCTATCTACCAGCATTAACTATCTTAAATGCCTCATCTACCTAAGGACGAGAGTTATCCGCTCAAGGTCCATTACAATATACAAAGTGCGCCTTCATAATGGCTTCATTAAATACTTGCACAACATTCCCAAAGTGTTTTCAAAATGTGTGCTGGCTTATCCAGCTATCTTTCACTCCACGCTGGCTCGCTTGATGTGTTGGCGATGCTCCTGCATCATCCAGTCAAAAGAAACAAGATGATATGACCTGGGAGTCCATTGGGAAAGCTAGCAATATGATGAGAAGAAGTATGGTGTTCATTCTCGGAAGTTCATAAGACTATCGGGACTCCCAACCCTAGGGGATGAAATCGACATGAGTGTCAATTTGCCAAGGGGAAATATGAATGGGAAAACTCATGTGGGGGAGAGTGCTACCAGGTGACAGTATCCAAATGTAGTAGAGGTAAAGGTATTGTAGGGCCGGAGGTAAGGACCCTAAAGGTAAATGTTAGAGAGTATGACTGGAAGATGCAAGTGATTTACAGAGGGAATAATTACATGCCAGTGTTGAACATATACCTAAAGGGGTTGTAAGCTTGCGGGACAAGTACTTGCACACTTGAAAACCAAATACCGAACGTGAACAATATCTGATGATAAAGAACATATAACATCTATTTGATAAAATGGAACATGAGAATGCGTACTTGAACGTGGTGTGAAAAAATGATCCTCTGGGGTTGATTACAAATGGTGACTCAGGGAATGTGAATCTGTAGATGGTGGGACCAGGACCCCATGTCTGAGAATGGATTGGAAAACGGAGGCTCTAGACTCTTGTAACAGAGTGTGGAAGTTGGGAAAAAGGGGCTATATATGGTTGGTGGGCCAACAATGCCACCTCATTTGTATATTACAGGAGCTTGAGGCTATCGATCCAGGAGTGGCGAGAGGAAGGTTAGTGGTACTATCCTCCTGCATCTTGTGAAATTATGAATTTGTAGGTAGGGACTATATAAAGGGTCGTACAGGGGATTTTTTGGGTAGGGGCCCTCCAGTACATGTGAAAAGGAAGAATACCAGTGCATATGTGCACGAGTATAATCCATTTTCCAGCACACCTTGTGCGATTGTGCTTGAAACACCTGCACATGTGGGCATGAGAGATGGGCTGTTAAGAACCTGAATAGATCTACAAATATAATCACCACAAATACCGAATACACAATAGATCCACAAGCAAGATAGAAGAAACCACACTTTATTATTACCAAACCCTTGAGGTAGGGCAACACCATACAATGGATCCTATTATGGAAGAGATCCTCTCCTGTTCACTTGCCTCTTCGAGGGGGCATCCT
>ML824013.1:223195-238646 GCA_009831015.1 Picea engelmannii
GTTGAATTTAAGATAGGAGGATATAGAGATGAAATTCTATGTGATGTAATTCCCATGGATGTATGCCATATTTTGTTGGGGATACCATGGCAGTTTGATAGGAATTTCATTCATGATGGGAGGAATAATACATACACCTTGGAGAACAATGGTAGAACACACATGTTGTCGCCAATAGAGGATAAGAAAGTGAAAGAGTAATCCAACACAAGCATCCTTCTCATGAGCGGGAAGGAACTCCTGAAACAAGTCAAGAAATAACAGGAGATGGAGTTCATTGTGGTGAGGAAACCCAGAGTTATCCTTACAAGTAATTCAATGGATGATTTTCCTGAAGAATTTCGGGAATTTTTGGATAATTTTGCTAACATAGTGGTGGATGAGTTGCCTAACTCATTTCCACCTATCAAAAATATCAACCACCATATTGACTTGATACCAGGAGCAAGTCTGCCAAACAAAGAAGCATACAAATTGACACCTCAAGAGAATGAGGAAGTGAAGAACCAAGTCTAGGAATTGTTAGACAAGGGTTTGGTCAGAGAGATCTTGAGTCCATGCGCAGTACCAACTATGTTAAGTCCAAAGAAGGATGGAGGATGGAGAATGTGTACAGACTCAAGATCCATTAACAAGATCACCATCAGGTATAGATTTCCCTTACCGAGAATGGATGATTTAGTGGACTGTTTAAGTGGAGCAATTTTTTTTTCTAAAATATATTTGAAAAGTGGATATCACCAGATTAGAATGAGAGAAGGTGATGAGTGGAAGACAACCTTTAATACAAATGAATGTTTGTATGAGTGGCTTGTTATGCCATTTGGTTTAACAAATGCCCCGAGTACTTTTATGAGGTTGATGAACGAAATACTGAAAGATTTCATTGGCAAGTTTGTGGTTGTATATATGGATGATATATAGATCTTTAGCAGGACTAAAGAGGAGCATTTGAGACACCTGACACTAGTGATGAGAAGACTACAGCAGGAGAAGTTTTTGATAAATCTGAAGAAGTCCTCTTTTATGAAGACAGAACTCATTTACTTTGGTTTTGTGATCTCTTCAAATGAACTGAAAATGGATCCAGAGAAGGTGAAATCAAACAAAGAATGGTCGTCACCAAAGAATATGTTTGAGGTAAGGAACTTCCATGGATTAGCAAGTTTATATAGGAAGTTCATCAGAGACTTCAATGGAGTTTGTGCACCAATGATGGATACAGTGAAGAAGAAGCACAAGTATTTTAAATGGATAGAGGAGGCCGAGAGGAGCTTCAATATACTGAAGGATAAAATAACAGAATGACCAATTCTGGTCTTGTTGAATTTTGAAAAGACATTTCAGGTGAGGTGTGATGCAAGTGGAGTTGCAATTGGAGTAGTTTTGAGCCAGGATAATAGACATGTTGCCTATTTCAGTGAGAATCTAAATGAGACTAAGAGAAAATACTCCTCATATGATAAGGAGTTTTATGCCATAATTCAAGCCTTGAAGAAATAGAGACATTACCTTGTCCCACAAGAATTTGTCTTGTATAGCAATAACCAGGCTTTACAATTCATAACCAAGTAGGAAAAATTGAATCAGAGGCATGCAAAATCGGTTGAGTTTATGAAGAATTTTACTTTTGTCATAAAAAATATTGTTGGGAATGATAAAAAGGTTGTTGATGCATTAAGCAAGAGATTTTTTATTCTATAGGAATTTCAGGGGAAGACCTTGGGGTTTGAACACCTTAAGGATATGTGTCATGATGATGTAGATTTCAAGGAAGCATACGAAGCATGCGCAAATCCTATGCTGAGAGATAGAAGCCATTGGATAGAGTACATGATCCAATATGGATTGTTGTTCGAGGGAAATCAATTGTGCATACCAAAGTGTTCAATGCGGGATAACATTTTAAAGGAAAAGCACAGTGGAGGATTGGCTAGACATTTCGGCCATGATAAAACATTTGCACATTTGAGCAGTTCATACTATTGGCCAGGTATGAGAACATAAGTGATAAAGTATGTGAACAGGTGTAGAATCTGCCAACATGCAAAAGGAAAAAGATAGAACACTGGATTGTATCAACCATTGCCAATACCAGAGAGGCCTTCAGATGCAATAAGCATGGATTTTTTGTTGGGACTGCCAAGAACGCAAAGAGGATTTGATTCCATATTTGTGGTGGTGGATAGATTTTGAAATATGGCACACTTTATCCCATGCCAGAAGACCGGTGATGCAACACATGTTGCAAACCTTTTTTTCAAGGAAGTTGTGAGACTTCACAGCCTACCCAAGAGCATTGTCTCGAATAGAGACACAAAATTTGTTGGTCATTTTTGGATAACACTATGGAAGATGTTGGGGAAACATTTGTCATTCAGCTCAACTTATCACCCTCAGATAGATGGACAGACTAATGTGTTAAACAAAATTTTTGGAAACTTATTGAGGAGTCTAGTCACTGAAAATCATAATCAGTGGGATCAGTTTCTGCCACAAGCAGAATTTGCATACAATGACTCACCAAATAGGAGCACTGGAAAGAGCCCATTCCAAATATTGTATGGAATGCAACCCATGGGAGTATCTGATTTGAGAGACTTGGAACAGAGTGAGATCAGGAGCGTTGGAGCATAATATTTTGTTGTAGAAATGTAGAAACTCCATAGCCAGATCAGAGGACAGTTGTAGAGTTCTAACCAAGAGTACAAGCGCAAAGCTAATCAACATCATAGGGAACTTCAATTTGAAGTGGGAGATCAGGTTTTGGCACATCTCAGGAAAGAAAGGTTCCCTAGGGAACATATAACAAGTTAAAAATGAAGAAGATAGGACCATGTAAGATATTGAGGAAGTTTGATGCAAATGCCTATGAGATTGAGCTGCTAGATGATGTGGGAATATCACCCATATTCAACGTTTCAGACATGTATCCTTATAGGAAATATGACATAGAGGGATACGAATATCAAGAGAAGATTCAGTGGGAGAAACAAATTCCTATAGCAAAATAACCACAGATGGAGAAGATCGTTCATCAGAGGATTGGAAAAAAGACCAGGAGGGAGACCTATTTTGAATATCTGGTCAAGTGGAAGGGAAACCTAATAGAAGATGTTAGTTGGGAAAATGAAGTTTATATCTAGAAGCATGGAAAGTCGGTGTAGGAGCTCATGGACAAGAGTCCATAAATTTTTGTCAAGGGGAGTATGATGCAGGAGCATCATTGGCAAGCACGCGGAACAGGACCACTCAGTGCCTGGGAATCTTTTTGGAATCTCAACGCTGGAAATTAAGGTGCATATTTTGAAGCACACATGAACTCGGCGTCAGGAAATATTTTGAAGCACGCTTGAATGATTGTGAGTAAAGTGGGATTTTCCACTCCTGCTTTGGAAAGTGACTGATCTAGGATAGTCATTAGGTTAGGTTTTGGAGTAAACAAGTAGTCGGGGGGAGCCCTAAGAACCCTCTGAGATAAATAGAGGTTTTGTACGCCCAAATGAGGTTGTTGCAATCTAGTAGGATATTTCTAAGTTTTGAATTGTTGTTTTGATTATAGTTGTAGCCATTTTCACTTTTGAATATAACAGAGGAAAATTGACCAATGCATGGTGTGGACATTGTTTGCAATTCCTTGTTATTGTATTTTCATGAATGAATGAATTTCGTTATGAGTAGATGGAACTGTGAATGTTAGGATAATTTTCAATTGTATCTCTTTTGTTAAATCAGTGCAAGGTGTGCACACAGAACGAAAGGAGTGCATTGATGGGATATGTTTCAGTTCTGAAGCTCATAAGAGATAACTAGAAACTTTCCCTTTGCAAGGAATGCAAAGTGACTGCTGCAAAGTGTGCACAGTCGACTGTATGAATTCAAGTTTTGCATAAGAATCGGTTGCAAGGTGTGCACCAAGCAAAAGGAGAATGCTAGGAAGGTGGGGAGAATTTCTTTTAAAAAATCCTTCAGAATCTGAGTTATCGAAATCCCTGAAATGCAAGGAGTGCACGGGAATTAGAAACCTTCATGAAGGTCAAGCTCAGGAGAGATAACACTTTCTAGAAGTGTAGTCGAGGTCCGAGAGACGGACTCGCAAGAGGTTCAAAGGTAGAAGCATTTGAAGACTTAGAAAATCTTTTAAGTTCGAAGGAATCAGAATCTCAGGAGGAGGAGCGACGATGACCATTGGATCACAGCACAAAGGATCAATAGTCATCTAATTCAAGACAGGGTGCATGAGCTTTAACGCTTCGCACTCACAGGAGAGAGAACCCATCAAGTTTTGAGACTTGAAACTTCTGAAGTCTGGAGTTCTGGATTTCCGAAGTGAAATCCCAGTCATTTGATCATCTGAAGCAGACCTAATCCATCAAATCGCCTAAATTGAACCTTAGGCATCGGATCGATCAAGTGAATCTGAGCCGTCAGATGTCATGAGATTAGGAGGGAGCAAGTTGGAAACTTGAGATTATCGAAGCACGAAAGGTTGGAGAGCCGAAGCGAGTCTGGACCGTTATATCCAGAAGGGTATGTGTCGATGGGTAGTGAGATCTAAAATAAGGTAAAGGTGAAGTGTCGAAACACTTGAAGCCCAAAGATATGAAGATCCAAGAGTCGTTGATCTGTCAGTGGAAACTTGTTAGTAGATCATGAACTCCAGGAAATTTTTCGTGGGATTTTTAGTTTGAGAATTGAGATCGCCAAATCTCGAAGGCTCGAAGACCCAAAGTGGTTCGTAGTCGTCGGATCTAGAGGAGACGTGGTGTGAATTCATGGAATCTGGGTAAAGCCCCGAAGTGGTTCATAGCCATGAGATCAAGGGAGACATGGCATAGATCTAAGAGCTCCAAGTAAAGACCCAAATTAATTCTTGATCGTCATATCAAGTGGACACGTGGCAGGATTTCGTCAATTCCGAGGGGAGCAAAGTTTTGAGATTTGAAATCTCTAAATCCTAAAACCTGAAGGAGATCTCAACCGTCGATCGAGAGGAGGGTCACAGAACCATTGATCCGAGTTGAAAGGTCAAACACCTAAAGTGAAGACAGGATCGTTGATCGAGAGGACAGGTGTCTGTCGATCATCTTCTCCGGAGGATTGGAGTATGGACAAAAGTGAGGTTTTAGATTTGAAAAACCTGAAGTCCAAAGACCCACAAAGATCACAGTCATTAATTTAAGGGGATAGGTGTCATCATATCTTCCACTCCAGAAGATTTCTCTACGAAGGAAGCCAAGGTTTGAGAATTTAAAAGTCTGAAGTTCAGAATTGCGAAGGGATCTGAACCATTGATTCCAAGGAATATATTTCAATCGTTCATTTAGAAGCATCATCAAGATCATGAGATCAATGGTCATCTCACATTGCAGGGACAAGAGTTGCGTGGACTTTAAATATTCAAGGGTGGGCCACAATCCATACTATGGTTTTGCCAGGAAAACATGTGGAGGCTTGAGGAGAATTGTGGGCCCAAAAGTAGTTTGACTCCAAATTGCTTGTGATCGTGCCCACAATCATGTGGTCATCGCCCAAGGTCACATCTGAGGAGGGGTTGAGAGAAAAGGCGCTAACTCCTACTTTGATATTTCACAGAACATGAAAGAGAAGGTCACAGGTATCGTGAATCCTGTGCAGAGATCCGAGAGGGTCTATGTCCAATACAGACCAAGACCAGCAAGGTTTCAAAGAGTTGTTCAAATCCATAATCAAAGATCCTAATCAGGAGGTCGTGCAGCCCTTAAGATAGAAGAGGGTATGCACCACCTTACAGTAGATTCCCAAATTTCCCTCTATCCTCAAATATGCACTAATGATACCCGAGAATGACATTATCTCCCTCGTGAAGTGCAGAACATACTCTCTTGACGTATGTAACTAGGATAACTGATTATCTTCTCATGAAGGGAGAGAATGAGTAGGTGGGTCATCGTATGTGACATCTTGCATCTAAGTAACTCACTTTCAAAAATAAAACTACTTGTAAATTGGTTTCTTTTGATCCTTTAGTTTTCTCTTCTAGGAGTTTGACACATGCTTGTCGAGACAGTTGATGGGGAAAAAAGATGCATCAGACCCAACTTGATCTGCTGAGATATGGGGCTTGTGTGGGTGTGCGTGTATGGCCAATGATTATTTTCCTTTGTCAGCTACAAGAAATGGTATGATGATTAGTGAAGGGATGTAGATGTGATGCCAAATGTATTGCTATACATCATATCTTCTCCAACTTATTTGGAAGGCCTTCAGTGTATCCATCACCCGCTTGAAGTATTCCTCCTCATGCCTTTGTATAAACATGCATCCCTTTCTCAATGTTTTAATTATTTTGAAAGAATGGGTGGGGGTGAAAAATTTTGAGTGATGTCATGATAACATCATCACAGTTCCACAGACACATGGAAACTTCCAATTGGTCCATGTCAGCACTAATGTGGTTCTAGAGTCAGTCTATATGCAACTGAGTTTGATAGGGTGGTCTTAATCCCTAGTGGGATCATCCAATGCAGGTGGAATTCTCATACTAGCTCTAGAAAGTGACCTATTGGCGTGTCAGGTTATTCCTAATTTTCCTTAGCATCCCACATGGACTGCTGAATCGGATCCAGGTTTTGTTGAATGGGAGGGTGAATGCGTGTTGAGTGGGTGGATAGGTCGCTTGGAAAAACTGTAATATCGTTGTTGTGACCATAGGGGAATGGTTTTACCTTCCATATTCTTAGTATGTGACACCATTCACTTCTCAACACCTGCCTCTTGAAACCATCATCGCACCCCATATGTTTGTTAACTCCCATGCACTTTCCCGATGCAACATCAACTTTCCACCATAGATCAGGCTCACTTGCAACTGTTGGATGATCATGCCCAACACATTTACTAGTGCTCATCTCTTAAACCTTGATCGCATGATATAACTTATGTTTTAAAGGGACTTAAGCCTATTTCAAGTGAAATTATCCCTTTTTTAATCTCTTGATAAGCACCCAGGCATTGGAAAATTAGCCTTGTGACCTTAGGGCTTGATTTTTATGTTAATTTATTTAGGGTGTGTTGACGTCGAGGGACTAGAGAGTCTTCAACACCAACATTTTCAACCTCTTGCAGGGCTAGGAGAGAAGAGATGGGAATGTTACCCTAGGCTTAAATCCTCATACAAGAAAGTGCATTGAACTCTAGGCCAATTTTATCCTAACCAACAGTCCAAGCATAGATCACTTTGCATTATAATTTTCCTTTTGGTAATATTTAATTTTTATGCGATTTCGTAATTTATTACTTCTATGTGTATTTTATACATTTGGAGTGACATAATTAAATTTAATAAAGGAAATGCAAATAAAAATAGAAAGGCAATGTTTTTTTGTTTTTTTTAAGCAAAAAAAGAAAAATAAATAAAGCAAAGCTAACTAAAAGCTAAAGAAAGTTAATAAACTATGTTAGTTTTAAGGTAACTTAATTAAAGAAAAAAAGTTTGTTACATAACATAGTTTGAAGAATATAGAGGAATAATATTTTAATGATATACCATTTTTATATTTTCATTTAGTAAGTAGGATGTAACTAAAACATAATAAAATCAAAATAGCAAGAAACAAAAAGGTTTATACACATTAAACTAGTTAATGAGTAAAACATATATACATAACCTTTTACAAAATAACATGTTTTGTTTGTCCTTCTAAAATTTTATCTAAAAAAAAATAATTCTGAAATCAAAGTGTTAAATAAATGAAGATGGGGAAAACTGAGGAATTTAAAGAAAGATCAAGAAATAGTTCAGAGTGAGGAAGAAATGATTTTCATTAAAAAGGCTTCTCATACAAATTCATAAATCTTCAAAATCTGCAAGTCTCTGCATAGACTAGGGCTATGTATTTGGTCTTTAGCCCCTCTAGACACAATGTACAATAGAAAGACCAAGCATAAAAAAGAAAAATAAATTTGAGCCAAGAAGGAATGGAGCCATGGTGGCGAATCCTAAGGAGAAAACCTGCATAAGGAAATTGATTAGCGTTGAATCAAATCGAGTCTTAATACAACAAACTTAGCAAGTAAATCTTTACCTTGTGAAGGCTAGCAAACTCATCCTCGCTTATCCTCTTCGCAAGACCCCCTAATGTTGACGATTTCATTAATATCTATTGAATATGTAATAAAATGATGAAATGAGGTAGTCCTCACAACACTCCCAACATACTATTCTCTGAAATTTCTGCCAAAGTTCTCTCTCTAAATTTTTTTTAACTTCTCTCTTTTAGAAATTTATGTCTCCAAAATTATTTTCCTCCTCCCCAATGGTTTTGCACTGCTTCTTAAATAACATTTGATAATTGATTCAACAGTTAGATTGATTTAGTTTAGCAACTGAATTGTTAACCGGCCAGGCTGGAATCACCCTCTATTTCTATAAAATCAATTTAAAAATTATGAAAATCCATGTGTCGACTTTTACTTCTTGGAATTTGGTAGACCCAACTCTCCTATTCTTCTTTTCACCTTCTCAAGTTCTTCTATTTTTCCAGAAGTGAGGTTAAATCCTTGCCTCTCAAATTCCTTAACCAAGCGATTGACATAGCGTTGAGCTTCTGGATCTAGCCATTCACCTTTTGCTGCAAATGCCTTCACAATAAGATAAACATCTTCTCGCATGTTGCACTTCACATTGTGAGCATCAATTAATTTTCTGGTTCAACACTGGCTTCTCGAACATCCTTTGATGTGGCCACCATTCTTGGAAGCAAACAAGACTTCACTACATAATATTGTTATGCTTCCAATTCAGCTAGAGGCATGATAACATTTGAATAAGAAACCTCGTCAAGGGGCACCGCTCCCACAGAATCATCTATCTTCATTGATTTGGAAACAATACAATCATCTAGATTCAGTATTTCCGATGCAGTAAGATTGATGAAGATTTTGATTTCAAGAAATCCTTTACGTCGGCCTTTAAAGAAAGAAAGAAGGGCTCTAGCAGCCATGAATGCTAAATCAGTTGCTAGTGTAGATGTTACTGCCCGCTTCTACATCTTCTTGGTCTTCATCTTCACCTATCACAATGATCATCTCAAGATATAAACACGCTCTGCATCTTCCCTGTCATCAAATTTAGGGGGCCCAAGTACCTTTTCAAACATGGATTCATCAACAAAGTCCATAGCAATGACGGGCTTTTCCATAAGCTTTTGAATGGCCATTTGATGATCTGCATACCCCACTAAACTAGACTGTGCTAAAAATGTTATCATAAGAATAAAAAATCGAAGGCCAAAACCAATATGTTCTACTGTTGTTGGGAAAATCCATGTGGCCAGATTTAGTCCCAACACCAAAACAAGATTTCGAATGAGTCCAAGATCATATGGATGGTGATACACTTGTCCTGCTTCCTCATCTAACCACATAGCTCACACACCTTCATGATACTCTATGTGAAAGGAGATACATATGTCAAACAAAGAGAACTATTAATTCCACAGTTAAAGGAATAATAATTAGTCCACCGAGAGAATACAAGAAGTCTTGAAAATATGTCCAGATCGTTTCTCTTCATTCGCGACTACAGCTCCTCAATTATGCACTCCAGAAAATCTTCTTCCAAAATATGTTTTCCAAAATTGCTTGTAGGTAAGTCTTTGTTGTGCAAGTTCCCTCTAGATTGAGTGCTAATCAGCAACAACTATAGGTTTTTTGAACTCTTTATCTGGAGTTAAGGTGTTGGAACATCTTGGATATGATCCACCTCTATGATAATCTCATCATATTGATAAATCATTGTTGTTTCTTTAATGTATGCGACAGCCTGGTACCCAAGATTTAGAATTCCGACCACCGTCTTCACACTGATGTCAAAGTCCACTTTAGGTTGTACAATAAAATTTCCTTCTTTGATTGTCTTATGAATAGAGAACTCTTTCACACTATTTATGCTCGAGGGAAATGCAACATTAATACTTGAGTAATCTCATGGTGGTATTCATTTTAAATATAATACTTATAATAGACTTTTAGGCAGCTTTCACTTGGAAAATATTGTGGAAGAGTGGGTCCTCCAAATATAGAGGTTGTATGTATGAATTTCCCATATAGAGTACCACCTAATGGCTTTGTAACATAAGGAAAATTAATCCATTCAAAAGGTAAAGTGAAGACCATGTTTTCTTTATTTAAATAATAAAGGTCACATGTGGAATAATGATATAATTTTGCTCATGAAATGGCATGAAATAATGGAATGGGATGGAGCAAGGTTAAATTCATGAAAATAATAGGGGTGGAACCAAAACCATATATATATGAAAGGTGATTAATTCCATGCTAAGAAAGTTAGTTGTCAAGAAAAATATGAAAAGACAACATTGTCATAACTACTTTTTCAAACACTTATTCACTTCCTCTTAATTAGGTAGATAAGGTGGGGCATATACCAACAAGGGGTCATATAAGGGTATTTAAACATGTGTGTCATTGGTGAAATAATACAGTGTGAATAATGTGATGAGCGAGTAAAAGACTCTACTTAGTAATAAGCCAGGCATTACAATAAATTCACTTATGAACAATGCATTAATATTTAACGAGAAAAAGTGAAACTTTGCACAAGTAGTGTGACTAGAGAGGGAGCCTAGAAACGCTTTTCCGGCTAAGTCATGTTGACAAAATTTATCATCAACAATTTCCAACCAATAGATGTGTGTCGCTTACAATGGTGTGCAAGATTTAAACAATAACATATGATCATTGATTCTCTAGAGGAAGGGAAAGGGAAGGGTAATGGCGGGACTGAGGGTGACTCGATGTGGGACAAGGAAAGTTTTATAGGATTAGGTGGATAGGTTATACAACAGGGGGAGACACGATGGAGGTCAAGGGATTCATGGATTGAGACTTTGTGGAACAACTCATGGAAAGTGGTAAGTATGAGGGGGTTTAGTCCTGTTGTATAACCCGAAGAGACGACTCTTTAGATCCTGAAAAAATGATTATAATGTTAGAAACTATCGTGGATGTGCGTTGAGGGAAAGACCCAAAACATTGAGCATCCACAATGTCTATGTTGGAGGCATATCAAAATGAATGGGATGGAGAAAGGAAAATAAGGAGAAGGGGATAGGATTGACGAACATGACAAGCGAGGATTTCCCGCGTGGCAAGCGAATGGTAGACAAGTGAGAAATTATGACAAAGGAAGGCAACTTAGTTCACCTGCAAGTTTGTTTTCCACCAAAACACATTTTGTCAATCAGTTAAAAATATACAAATATCCTACCTTTTAATATCACCAATCATTGCCCCATCACTTTTGATTGTAAGAAAGAGAAAAAATGAAAAGGAAGCAAAAGAAACAAAACCAAAGTGAGAAAATAACTAAATAAAAGAAAAATCATCCAAAAACAAATCTACCCCTTCCTGAAAATTTTTACTATTATTGTTATATTTTTTTATTTTGTTTATTTATTTACAGAGGAAATAAGCCACTAGCTTGGACTCAGGGCGGATGAAATTTAGTGTAAAAGGAATGTTTCACCTGCTTTTCATGCGGGTCTTATGAGTTTGAAATATTTGTGCATGGAGGGACTACCAAAATGTTCACTGTTGTAACAGATATCAAAATTGATTGTGTTGCCCAAGAAAATTCAAAATATTTTTCGATGGATTTCGTTTGTTTAGGTTTTGGATCGACACCATACAGAGGAATGAGGCCCTGAAGGTTTAAACGAGTGGAAAATCATTGATCGGAAAAGAATTTGATTTCAAATTTTGGTTAAGATCTGACAAGCGAATTTTATGCGCTTTGTCAACGTCGGAAACTTTCTGCAGGTGATTAAGAAAGCAATGATCTTCTTCCTCTTGCACAGTTGATAATTGTGTAACTTCACACAAAGCTAGCAAAGACTGCAAAGTTTTATGGCTACGTAATTAAGGGTTTTTTTTTTTTTTTTAACCAGCTAAATTTGGGATTTAGCCTCTTGGTTTATAATGAATATGGTAAACCATTCTTTTCTGATTTCTGATATTGATTGCTAACCAAAGTAAAGGAGGAAGGAAAGGAATTTAGCATTTGATCCAGGAAGGATACTTTGGAAAGGGAAGTGTGGACATAGAAAGGAACAAAAGAATATGGCTCAGGCTACAATCCCTTTCCTCGTGTTGGTTTCTTTTGCTCTGTTTTTTGCAACTTACAACACAGTTACCATGATTGTTCACCACAGTAACAAATTAGAGCATCCAGGTTTGGACATCATCAATGAAGTGAATGACCACTCATCACCTTTCATTGACCCAGTAATAAAGATGCCTCAATCAGAGGCAACTACTACCAAGATGTCTTTTCATGTTGCTTTGACTTCCACTGATGCCCCTTACAAAAAATGGAAGTGTCGTATAGTGTACCACTGGTATAAAAAGTTTAAAGATCATCTGGGCTCTAAGATGGGAGAGTTTACTAGAGTGTTGCATTTAGGATGGCCTGACAATCTTATGAATGAAATTCCAACTGTTGTTGTTGATCCACTTCCACCTGGATCAGATCGGGGTTATGTTGTCTTAAATAGACCATGGGCCATTGTGCAATGGCTTCAAAAGGTTACAATCAAAGAGGAGTATATCTTGAGGGCAGAGCCTGATCATGTATTTGTTAAGCCTTTTCCAAACTTAGTACGAGAAGACTTCCTCGAATATGACGGTGAGCAATGGCGGTTCTGAGAAGAATGTTCGGAGATGGCATTCCTGAAGCAGAGAAAATTCTGGTTCCAAGGTTGTGGAATAATCGGTTTCAATGAGGAAGTACACTAACAATCCAATTTTTTTCGATAAGAAGAACATCCACAGCATTAGGGAATCTGTGGGTCCTGTTTACTTCACAGGAGAACATACAAGCAAGAAATTCTTTGCTGCAATTATGGCAACTGATTGAAGGGCTTAGAAGCGGAAGTCATAGTGAGACAGTTGGTGGGACACTATGCGGCAAAGGTTGAAGACCTCGTTTCTGTTGGTAATCTCTTGAGTTGGATCGATATAAAATTCATGCATCATAGGTTCTTGCTAATTATATAAATGGAACTTATTCTCCGAGTAGTTTGTGAACTGCCTTCTCATATTGTGTGCAACAAGTGCGTTCATGAAAACTATCTTCGCCTGTCGTACCTACCGGCAAGCCTGTGAAAAGCAGCTTTCGTATTTGCGCGCGTTCAATATGGAAACAGCAAGAGTTAGGGGAAATGTTTCAGTTGCTAATTTGGCGTTGATACGACTTATTTGGTGGCGTGATACATAATAAGGTTATGGAAAATCCCGTGGCACAATCTTTAGCATCGGCATAACTAAGCAAACGATGGTTTTAAACGGTCCATTGAGTCACAGACTGCGGATTCAGAGACAGAAATCACTCCATGATTTTTGTTGATTCTCGTTTCAAATAACGCTGCTCCTTCAGACTGACAATTCGGCCAGACTTTTGGGGGAGACCGTTGGTAGCATTACCATTGGTAATGATGATTGAGACGTTACCATTGGGATCGATTCCGGCAATCTGAAAATACTATCTAGAAAAGGCCGCACTCTGGCCGAACTAAGGCAGTATGCGGCTGCATGCGAATATTTGGAGAAAGCCATGAAGAGATTCAAGCTTCTGACTCTGCTGGGGCAAACTTCACAAAGAGGACAAAATAACACTGCTTCAAGTTCTACACTCATATCTAAAAATAATAAGAAACGATCCTATGGGTCATCCCGCTACTGGAGTTATTGATGCGGAATTTGATAATTCTTATCTATCGTCGTGATGGTTGGCTAGGAGAAATGGAGGTCGTCGTCATTACTACTGGTGTGCATACATTCGTGGGTAAAGTTGCTCATCTTGTTGACTCGATAGAAGTTGTCGGGCATTTCCAGAAGGAAGGGAACCAACAATCTCTTGGTTTTGCTAATCAGTGGTATCCACATTTTCTATGTCGACTGTTCTTTCTGTCACTTTGGCCGTCCGCTCTTATTCGTCTCCCCCAGCACGTTCAAATTCTCACGCAGTCTCGTGTACAAACTGAATCTCTAGATTCCATCCACTACTAGAAATCACTGAATTTCTTTCAGAATCATTTATAATGGAATGTCCTGAGATTATGCTCCAAGAGAGGTCACATGAGTCGTTCCCTCAATTTCGCATTTTGATTGTCAAAATGAAGAAATTTTTAGGGTTGAATGTGTAAGTCATGTCAATTTCCATTTGAATTTTTTACCAGCAAAGCATTCCTTATTTGGAATTGCTATTTCTGTAAGAGTCATTGCTAGTCCCATAAGGGTCAGGAAACATAAAAGAAAATTCATATCCAACACGGGGGAAGCTTATGATAAATTCCTGGTTAGAATTCGACTGCAATTTCGTTCCACCTAAAAAAGGAAATGACAAGGCCCCACCTTGTGGTTTTGGTACATTTCACCAAAGGCACTCGATTGATGGGAAGCTGGTTGTTGTTGGCATGTTGGGTATAATTTCCAGGTCGCATGTTGAGCCATTACATGTTTCACAATCTAGACCATGCATTTTTATCATTGGTTAAGTACGCAGCTATATAGGAAATAATGCGGGTGTAGCAGCAGTTGTGGACAAACTTCTCTACGTACATTTGTTTTTAACCAGACACTACGGATTTAGCACTGAAAGTGGAGAACTTCAGAGAATTCATAATAAGTCGTGAGACACCGAACAGTCAGCACCCAGAATTCGAAGGAGAGGTGCCCCCAAACAGCAGAACACCTGGTAGCCGTGAATTCCAGAGAAGATGAACCGTTTCAGATTCCTGGAACGCCTAGGGTCTCAATATTTCTTTTTAAAAGAAGGGAGATGCAACAAAAAGAAGGGTGGCATGCATGAGCGCAGCATTGGGGGGAAGACCTCTGTCAAGAGGGTTTCATTGTAATCTGAGTTATTTTGTAAGCCATTAATGGATTAATAAAGAAGATCTATTATTTACGACTGTGAGATTCATCACGGTCGATTTCTTTCAGCATGTTTTTCTTCTCTTTCAGCTGTGTTAAAACTGTTTGGATTTCATTTATGTGTTTCCTTACTCGCAGCTGAAATTGTCTTTACCATCTCTTTATGTCTTCCTTAATCCATCACGACTGCATTACATTTTGTTTTCTTCTAACCGATGGGCTTCGTTATACTTTAGTATGACCACTACTATAACGAAAGGATTTGGGTTTTCTGTAATTGTTTATTGCCTTTCCTCTACACCAGCTATCAGTTGTGTAAGACCAATCTGCATTTTCAGAACTCTGCATATATCCTTTGCTACATCGGCCTTTCCTTTTTCTTTCCGCTACCACATCATAATTAATCAAAGCGCTGAAAGATAGACTTACTTTGCCTCACTTTCTGCAAGTATTTGATCTCTGCTATTGTCTCTTTTTCTTGGTTTTCATTTGACTCCATGCCCAATGGACCATT
>ML824013.1:244771-255688 GCA_009831015.1 Picea engelmannii
TTGTCATTTAAATTTCTGAAGATGAATATGTTGTAACAGAATTCTCTGAAGCTCCCAAATAATAAAATCTCCCTCTCTCACTGGTTTTCCCCTTGTGGTTTTTTCCAGGGTCAAAGTTAGACCAAAAATATAAGTGTCTATATTTTCTGAGTTTTATATGCTATTGATATTTTATTTATGTGTTTAAAATGAAGTTCAGAATCCTCATGTTTTAGTTCTAAAATTAATTTTTTGTTGTGTATTTAATTGTTGATATAAAATTGGGTTTGGGCATTAAACATTGGCTGAAAAAACAGCGAGACTAAAACTAGGTTGGGGTCTGAAAATTTACATGGTATCAGAGCTGAGTTGAAAAGAAGCAGAGATTTCAGCAGTCAGAAAGTTGGGACAGCAGTCACATCACATGGCAGATTTTTGAATTTATTATTTTCAGCAGAAAAGGGTCAATGGCTACAGGTTTGAGATTTGAGGATAGACTTGATGGGGCAGAAAATTTTGGTGCTTGGAAGGAGAGGGTGATCTTGCTTTTGAAAGAAAATGAGTTGTGGGACATTGTGGAAAATACCACTATTCATCATGTTGTGGTACCTACTGATGCTACTCTTCTTGCAGCATACACTAAGAAGAGTATCAAGACTAAGAGGTTTATTCTTGATGCCATCGAGGATTATTTGATTCCTCACTTGACGGGGAAGACACATGCCTATGAGATGTGGGAGTCTTTGACTAAATTGTACCAGAGTACAAATGAGAACCGAAAAATGGTTTTGAGGGAAAAACTAAAGAGCATAAAAATGACCAAGGCTGAAAATATAGTCACATAGCTTACTAGATTGACACAGGTGAGGGATGAGCTTGGAGATGTGGGGGAATCCATAGTTGACAGTGATCTTGTGAGAACAGCATTGAATGGAGTTTCCAAACAATGGGTTGTTTTTTCGGAGGGCATTGTTGCTAGGGAGAAGCTTCCCGGTTGGGAACGTCTTTGGGATGAATTTGTTTAGGAGGAGACCCAGATATGTTATGTCCATGGCAGTTCATCTACAGATCATGAGGAGGAGAATGTGGCTCTTGCTACCTCTAGCAAGAAGAAGTTCAGAAAGGGTCCAAAGGGAGGAAACAAGCCCAAGGGTGAAGGGAAGAAAGACATGAGAAAAGTCAAGTGATTTGCATGCCATAATTTTGGGCACTATGAAGGTCAGTATCCTAACAAGAAGAAGAAATAAACAGTAGCTTCAGCAGAGATGGAAGAGTTTTCCACCAAGTTTGACAAGGAAATTTCCTTGATTGTGTGTCTATCCACAAGGACCACTCATTTAGGTACTTGGTATATTTACAGTGGTGCCTCTCACCATATAACAGGGATTTGTGAGCACTTGAAAGACCTTATTCAGTGTGGAGATGTTGAGGTAGTGCTTGGAGATGACCAAGAGGTCAAGGTGGTAGGTTGTGGGACTATATTATTTCAAAGGGAGTCTTTGCCTCCCATGACTTTGACATAGGTTCTATATGTTTTGGGCTTGAAGAAGAACTTAGTATCAGTTTCTACTATTGAGGAGAAGGGTTATGAGGTCTTGTTTCATGATGGGTAGGTGTTCCTTTTTCCCAGGGGGTCTAGCATCACTTCGGCCAAAGTGATTGGTACTAGACATGAGAGACTATACAAGTTCTTGTTTCAGCCAGTGAGAGCATTGATTCATACCACCACCAGTAGTGACCTATGTGAGCTATGGCACGGGAGGATGGCACATTTTCACCATGGGGCTTTGAGAGTTCTGAGGGAGATGGTGACAGGAGTTCCAGATTTCAGTTCAGAGCACCATGAGTTGTGTAAGGGGTGTGCTTTGGGAAAGTACACCACAACTGCTTTTCCAAGAAATGACAGTAGAGCAACAGGGATTCTTGATCTTATACATTCAGATGTATGTGGCCCTATGTCTTTGGCATCGTTGACTGGTTTCCTCACTATGTTGTATCCATTGATGACTTCTCACGGAAGTCTTGGATTTTCTTCATTAAGACCAAAGGACAAGTCTTCAGTCGGTTCCAAGAGTTCATATCTCTTGTGGAGAACCAGACAGGGAAGAAATTAGAGTCCTGAGATTGAACAATGGGGGTGAGTATACCTCCAAGGAGTTCATGGACTTCTGTGCAGTAGAGAGTTGACTATTCCTTACAACCCTTAGAAGAATGGGGTTGCAGAGAGGAATATTAGGGCCATTGTTGGGGTTGCGAGAGCCATGCTACATGATCGGGGGCTGCCACTATTTCTATGGGCTGAGGCATGCTACACTATAGTCTATCTACAGAACAGGATTCCTCACAAGGCTATGGGGAGCATGACTCCTAAGGAAGATTTTTCTGGGAAGAAGCCCGAGGTGGGGCACTTTTGGAGTTTTGGGTGCATCACTTATTCATATGTCCCTTCTGAGAAGAGGAAAAAGATGGAGACCACAATAGAGAGAGGGATCTTTGTTGGGTACAGTGAGACTTCAAAGGCTTTATGTATTTACCTTCCTTCCTTGAGGAGGGATGTCATATTTAAGGAGGACGAAGCCTTTCAGAAGTATAGAGGGACAGAGAGAGGTGAGCAGTCTTCATCTCATATTCAAGTGAGCCTGCAATAGACTACAGTGACACAGAGTTCAGGGCCACTAGCTTCGGTGACGACAGGTTCACAGGTGACAGGGCCACAGGGTTCAGGTTTGTAGGCTACTGGTCCACAGGTTTCAGGATCCAGCACTCCAGACTCTACTTCAGGATCATTGTCTTCTGGATATGGGGTTGAGCAGGGAGAGTCCCCTCCACGAGACACTACTTTAGAGAGGAGGAAGCCCAAGTGGCTTCAGGACACTTTGAGGGAGGCACAGGGTTTAGTGGGGAATCCCAGATAGGCAGTGAGGGAGAGTAAACCTCCCGAGAGGTTTTACAGCCACATTGTGATGGTGAGAAGTATTCGAGAGTATGAGCCTTCCACTTTTGAGGAGGCTACTAGTAGACAGGTGTGGAGAGATTCCATGATGGAAGAGTATAATTACATCATGAATAACGATGTCTGCGAAGTTGTTCCTAGACCTGAGTGGAATTTAGTGATGACTCCCAAGTGGCTCTATAAGCTAAAGCATGCTACAAATGGCAGCATCGATAAGTACAAATCTCACTTTGTGGCTTGGGGGTTTTCATAGGTTGAGGGAGTTGAATATGATGATACCTTTGCATCGGTTGCTAGATACACTTCGATCAGGGAAGTGATCTCCATTGTAGCAGAGATGGGTTGGAAGATCCACCAGATGGATGTGAATACTGCATGTTTGAATGGTCTTATTGAGGAGGAGGTGTATATTGAGTAGCCATTGGGCTTTGAGGTGCATGGAAGAGAGTCTCATGTGTGTAGACTGAAGAAGGCATTGTATGGGCTGAAACAAACTCCCAGAGCTTGGTATTCGAGGATAGATGCCTATTTGCAGCAGTTGTGTTTTGAGAAGAGTGAGGCAGATCCCAACCTATATTTCACTGTGGTTGGAGAGGATCCTCTCATTCTTCTTCTATATGTGGATGATCTTTTCATTACAGGGGCAGAGAGACTCATCGGCAGTTGCAAGGAGAGCCTTGCTTTAGAGTTTGAGATGACTGATATCGGACTGATGCATTACTTTTTGGGATTGGATGTTTGGCAGAAGCCTGGACACATCTTCCTGGGACAAGGGAAGTATGTGTGTAACATTCTAAGAAGATTTTAGATGGGAGATTGCAGGCCCGTGACCACTCCCATGATTACCAACTAGAATAAGCTTCATGCTTCTGAGTCACAGTTGGTGGATTCCACTTTGTATCATCAGTTGATCGGGTCGTTGATGTATTTGGTCAATACCATGCCAGATATATGTTTTTCTATCAACACTCTCAGTCAGTTCATGGTGTAGCCTAGGAGAGTGCATTGGGTGGCAGCAAAACATGTGCTCAGGTATCTTTGTGGTATGGTAGATTATGGTCTGGACTATCAGAGAGGATATGGAGTTCATCTGGTTGGCTATACAGATTTGGATTGGGCAGGATGTGTCAGTGACAGGAAAATCACTTCAGGGTGTTGTTTCAGATTGGGATCGGAATTTGTGTCTTGGTTCAGTCGGAAACAAAAGTCAATGTATTTGAGTTATGCAGAGGTTGAGTATATGGAAATCAGTCAAGCCAATTGTGAGGCCCTTTGGCTTCGCAAGATGCTGGTGGGATTGTTCGGTGTGCAGTTGAGGCCTACTATGATTTACTATGATAATTAGAGTTGCATTAAACTCTCAGAGAATCCAGTTTTTCATGACCGGTCTAAGTATATCGAGATTCGTTATCACTTCATCCATGACTATGTTTAGAGAGGAGTTGTGGAGCTACAGTACATATCTACAGAGGAGCAGGTTGCAAACATACTCACCAAGGCATTGGGCAGAGGAAAGTTTGTATTTTTCAAGGACAAGCTTAGAGTGGTGAGTAACACTTTCCTCGGTAAGAGGGAGTGTTAAATGTTTAATTAAATAAAGTACCTAGGCAAGTGTTTCTCATCCCTAGGTGCCTAAGGGGTGAGAAAGTGCCTAATGTGGGCCCTAGTCATTTAATTTGTGAGATGAAAATTAAAAGGTGACTTTATGACTTTAGTGAGGGTGAATGAAGAGACATTAAATCTCAATCACTCATCTAATCTAATCTCAGCCATTGGATTGGAAAACTCCTCACCTACCTCATGAGGTCAAATAGGGTTGGAGGGCGCACGCTTTGTTGGGTTGTTGATTCATTTTGAGAGAGCAAGAGAGAGAGCATTTTCGAGCAGCAAGAGAGCAGCCATTTCTGAGAGCTAGGGCACGCATCCCAAGGTAGTCTACTAGCATAGATTTCGGGGCAAGGAGTTTAGCATTCACAGGAGGTCGTACAACATGGATTCCAAGGTCTATACAGTCTCATGGGAGCATAGAAATTGAGTAAAGGGGGAAACATTTATTACAGGTTGTATAGTACAAATTTACTCAGTCCATACAGTCTAGTTTTGGCACAGATTTTGAGGAGGGAACAACAATTGTACTTTGTCCGTACAGTACAAATTTACACAGTCTGCACAACCTCTTTTATTGCATAGAAATCAAAGCATGTTGCTGTGTGTAATTTATGAAAAGTGTGGCACGGTTTTCTAGGACATTGTACATCCATTAATACACCTAGAAAGTTGTTGTTGTAGTTGGCACAAATTTCAAGGTGATCGTACAGCATTTTGGAGGCACAAAAATCGAGGAGCAAACTTGTATCTGATTGTAGAAAATTCTGGAAAGAATTTTGAGGAGTTTGGCTCATTTTCCTGTGTGAAGATTTGGCACGGTTGTCGAGATAAGTTTTTCATTTAAATTTCTAAATATGAATATGCTATAACAGAATTCTCTGAAGCTCCTAAATAATAAAAATCTCCCTCTCTCACTGGTTTTCCCCTTGTGGGTTTTTCCAGGGTCAAAGTTAGACCCAAAATATCTATGTCTATATTTTATGAGTTTTATATGCTGCTGATATTTTATTTCTGCATTTAAAACGAAGTTCAGAATCCTCATGTTTCAGTTCTGAAATTAATTTTCTGGTGTGTATTTAATTGCTTATATAAAACTGGGTTTGGGCATTAAACATTGGCTGAAAAATCAGCGAGACTGAAACTGGGTTGGGGTCTGAAAATTTACACCATATACCATTTATCTCTTTAGCAGGGCCTACATAAGGATCTGTGATTTTCAAGGCTTCCTTGTATTATTCATTGACTATGAGGATGCAACAACCAAGATCTTCATCAGCAGCATATATAGGGTGATTTACAGGATGGTTTTGTTTGCTAACCACATAAGAAAATTGTGTTTCTCTATAAAATCTCCTATTCTCTCCTCCAAAAACTGGTACAGTAGCATAAGGGATGTCCATCTACATTATGCCTCCCAACTTTCAATCCCATGTTATTGATAACATCATTCCATAGTTCGCAGGAACATTGGCCACCACTACATCTATCATTATGCTTTTGGCAAGAAGATGAGACAAAGTGACTACCATATCTTTTATCAACCCATCACATTTTATTTTTCTGGAATCAAAAGAATAGAGATCATGATATGGCCTAGTTATTTCCAGCCCAAACTTTTCCATGACTACTTTTGGCATAAGGTTATGTGATGATTCATAATCAAGAATAAAATTATGTAGCATCTTGTCATGTATATTCAATTTTATATAGAAAGATGCAACAAACTCTTCTTTGTCATCTATGTGAGGGCCAAAAACTATGGTCGAAGACTCATCTTGTAGATTCACAGTATCAGAAGGGATTGATGATCCCTTTACTTGTATCACTTTCTCAATACTTTTGTGGTATGAGGGATTCTTATCCAATTATATCAATGGTACAAGAATCTTTATCTTAGACATTTATTTCTCAATGTTAAAAGGTGGAACTGGTTCCGCAAGTTCTTTAACTTTGTGTTCTCTCTTGGAAGGCTCCCCAACATCCTTAGCCTTGGGAATATTATTTAGTTCTTTGAATCTATCCATAGAAAGGCTTTGTCTAGGCTTCTTAGGTTGGGGTTGACTATCTTGGTTGGCTACCTTCTTTCTAGGTTTGACATCATCCTTCTTATGCATCTCAACCTATAGTGCATCAGCAAACATCCTATATTGATAGAGGACAAAACGTTTTTGTTGGATTCACTTTTAGGGATATGTTTCCTATTGTTCAAATAATCATCATAATCATCTTGGGTTAGATGTGTGGCATTATTTTCCCCTTTCAAAAAGTGCATTTCCTTTGAATTCTCGACATACTCTTCATCCATTGCTTCCTCCACCAATTTATTTTCATTGTTGGGTCTCACAGGGGTTGGATGGGATTTTCTTTATATCTCATTTCTCTCCTAGTGAGTAGAGGGTTAAAAGGTATTCTGAAATGATTAGGGTTCCTCTCCCCTCCTTCTTGGGAAGTTTTTTTTGTATTTCCATTTTCCATTTTGAACCTTGACATTTTATTTGTTAGGTTTCTAATTAGTCTGGACATTTCATCCATTCTAGATTCATGGGAATCTTTGACTCGATCTGAAGGACCACAGTCATATTTAACCTTTGTCATTTCTACTTGATCTGGATTCTATTTAATTTTACCTGATGTAATCATATATCTTTCAATGTATATTGCATCGTCTTGCAATATCAATAAAATTGGATCCCTTATTTCCATTAATACCATGGAAAAGTCTGCATCAAAAGCTCCAGCATATGTGACTTTAGCTACTTGTTGTAAATGATTCATTTCTTTGGGGATCTTGTTGTATAGATTGTTAAATCTCCTATTAAATTAAACAATGGGCTCATTGTCTCTCTTCTTGAGAAATCCAAATTCAGTCAAGTAATATAGACTGTCTCTCTTTTCCCCCCATTGTTTCATAAATGCGGACTCAAGATTTTGCTAGCCATCTATTGAGGTTATAGAAAGCTCCATGAACCAATTCCATACATCTCCCTCTAAGTTCTGAAAACATATCCTCATGAAGACATCATCATTCTCCACGAACATGTTATCAATGAAGTCCCATAAGGCTGTTAGGTGTTCTTCAACAGAATTAGTTGGTTCACCATCGTATTTGGGCAAGAGCTTCAAACGGTTTTCAAAGAGATCATGAACATGGATAGGAATATTTAAAGGGAAAAACATAGCAATGACCCAAGTATTTAAAAGTGGTGGGGGAGTTTGATTCCCCCTGGATCTTCCTCCTAAGTTGTCCATAAGGGTATGTATAATGTGGTTATTGTCTTCAAAGGACAAAGGGTGTATAGGGTTTTTCAAGAATGGTTTAAGGGAAAGGCCGGCTTCTTGAGAAAATTCTATCGGACAATTTTGTATATATATCATGGGTTCAGGAGGTAGCTTCGAAGAAAAATATGAATCGACATGTATATCATTTATCTCAAAATATTCACTACCTCTATGAACAACAAAAGGAGATGTTTCCAAACTAGGGTTACCAGAAGATGAAGAGATTTGGCGTTCTCTGATGTTTCTCCAAGTGAGGAGCTTCTCTGGATCCAAGTATACTGGAGTCTACTAAGGATCAATGTTTCTTTTGGTGTATCTTATATTAGATTCCAAATCTACCTTCTGTGGAGTCTCCAGGTGAAAAAATGAAACAACCAAATGTCTGAATCTTGTTCCACTATCAAGATTCAGAGCTTGCAATGTTGAACCCTAGGGAAAGATATCTTCAAATTTTGTTCCCTAACAAGGTCGCCATTTCATATGTTATCCCTCAAGATGTTCCATGATGTCAATAGAATGATGTTGAGGCACCCTAGGGGCTAATACTTAGGGTGAGCCTTAAATCCATGCTTGTAGTAATTGAGATTATGCAAAAATGTGGGTAAGTTTTTCTCTCTCTATTATTAAACTCTCAGTCCTCAAACAATCTCAGTCCATATACTCAAAAAATTCAACTCCATAAGGAATTCATCCATGAGTGTTTCATACAATTTTATTTTAAGAGTGGGGGAAATGGTGGGTTGGAAGAAATACAAGATAAGAATATAAGGCATTGGAGAGAATGAATCTTACATATTATGGACATAGAATAACGTGTTGAGAAATTAAGAATTCACCATTTCTAACACATATAATAGATCATAAAAGAATTCATCAAATAGTTACATATTCAAATATCTAAATCCATGGAGGTACCCTATGCACATTATTAAACGTATGAAGAAATGACAAGAAGTGGTCATTTTTTAAGAGGAAATAACTTGAGTATCATAAGCATACAACACACAATAACACTGAACATTGCTTATAATCTCGAGATGGTTGATGCTCAACAATTACAAACTTAGTTATATGACATGTTCAGTGTTATTGTATGTTGTATGCTTATGATACTTAAGTGATTTCCTCTTAACAAATGACCACTTCTTGTCATTTCTTCATATGTTTAATGATGTGCATAGGGTACCTCCATGGATTTAGATATTTGAAGATGTAACTATTTGATGCATTATTTTATGATCTATTATATGTGTTAGAAATGGTGAATTATTAATTGCTCAACATGTTATTCTATGTCCATAAGTTATAAGATTCATTCTCTGCAGTTCCTTATATTCTTATTTTGTATTTCTTTCAACCCACCATTTCCCCCACTCTTAAAATCAAATTGTATGAAACACTCATGGATGAATACCTTATGGAGTTCAATGTTTTGAGTATCTAGACTGAGACTTTTTGAGGACTAGGAGTTTAATAAGAGAGAGAAAAACTTACCCACCTTTTTGCATAATTTCAATTACTGCAAGCATGATTTAAGGCTCACCCTGAGTCTTAGCCCCTGGGGTGCCTCAACATTGTTCCATTGACATCATGAAACATCTTGAGGGATAACATCTAAATGGTGACGTTGTCAGGGAATGGAATTTGAAGATATCTTTCCCTAGGGTACAACATTGCAAGCTATGAATCTTGACAGTGGAACAAGCTTCATACATTTGGTTGTTTCATTTTTTCACCCGGAGACTCCACAGAAGGTAGATCTGGAATCTAATAGAAGATACACCAAAAGAAACATGGCCCTTGAGTAGACTCCAATATACTCAGTTATAGAGAAGCTCGCCACCTGGAGAAACATCAGAGAATGTCAAATCTCTTCAACTCATGGTAACCATAGTCTAGAAACATCTCCTTCTATTATTCATAGAGGTAGAGAATATTTTGAGTTAAATGATATCCATGTCGATTCATATTTTTCTTCGAAGCTACCTCCTGAATCCCTGAAAGATATACAAAATTCACCCACAAAATTATGTCAAGAAGTTGGTATTTCCCTTAAACCATTCTTGAAAAACACTATAAAACCTTTATCCTTTGAAGACAATAACCACATTATACATACCCTTATGGCCAACTTAGGAGAAAGAGTCGATGGGAATCATCCTCCCCCACCACCTTTAAATCCTTGGGTCATTTCTATATTTGTCCCATTAAATCTTCTTATCCATGTTCATGATCTCCCTGAAAATTGTTTGAAGCTCTTTCCCAAATACGATGGTGAACCAACTAATTCTGCTGAAGAACACCTAACAGCCCTCCAGATCTTCACTGACAACCTTTTTGTGGAGCATGAAGATGTCTTCATGAGGCTATTTTTTCAGACCTTAGAGGGAGATGTCTGGAATTGGTTCATGGAGCTTCCTATAACCTCAATATATGGTTGGCATGCTCTTGAGTGTGCATTTATCAAACAATGGGGGGAAAAGAGAGATAGTCTATATTACTTGACCAAATTTGGATTTCTCAAGAAGAGAGACAATGATCTTGTTATTTACTTTAATAGGATATTTAACAAGATATACAATAAGATCCCCAGATAAATAAATCATTTACAACAAATAGCTAAAGTCACATATGTTGGAGCTTTTGATGCAGACTTTGCCATGGTATTAAGGGAAAGAAGGGATCCAATTTTATTGATAATGTGGGAAGATGCAATATACATTGAAGGATATATGATTGTATCAGGTAAAATTAAATAGAATCCAAATCAAGTAGAAAGGACAAAGGTTAAATATGATTGTGGTCCTTCAGATCCAGTCAAATATTCCCATGAATCTAGGATGGATGAAATGTCCAGACTAATTAGAAACCTAACAAATAAAATGTCAAGGTTCAAAATGGAAAATGGTAATACAAACAAAACTCCCCAAGAAGGAGGGTCAAAGAACCCTAATCATTTCAAAATACCTTTTAACCCTCAACTCACTAGGAAAGAAATAAGATATGAAGAAAATCCCATCCAACCCCTGTGAGACCCAACAATGAAAATAACTTGGTGGAGGAAGCAATGGTGTTGAGAAGTGAATGGTGTCATATGA
>ML824014.1:64514-76000 GCA_009831015.1 Picea engelmannii
TTGATTTATTATTAATTAACCAATTAATTATTAACTAATCCAGCTTATTAAACTAACTATATTAAATTGTATTACTAGCATTATTAACTTAATGTTTTTATCCTAAGTCTGTTTATTCATGGACGGGTGAGATTGGCGAAGGGGTGTAGTCGACTGGACAAAGGACAAGGGGGTGAGGGCATAGCGGCGGATGAAGGATGCAGAAAAGGTGATGGAGGATCGGGCGCAATGGACGGATGACACATTGGGACAGGGCCCGCCAAAGAAAAATGCCTCATTCCAGACCCCCCCCCCCCCTCACCATTAAAAGCATAACGATCGGGGGGGTCTGGAATCGCCTGTAGACCGTCTATCTGTGCGCCTCCATGACAACCCTATATTTGTGCACACTTTTTAATCAACATTTCGGACCCCGACCCCCCCCCATCGTTAAAAGCAGAATAGTCGAGGGGGTCCAGAATCCACAGTCAGTCGTTGATTTATGCGCCGCTAGATCGACTGTCAATCTAAGTGTGTTCTTTATTCTCTAGGCACGAATGCAGTATATGAGGCAAAACTTAGGCTTAATCACTTTTTGAGGGTTTGGTGCACTGCTTCCCTTGAAAATAATTTGCAGAGATGAAATATTATTTGCAAACCTATACACCCAGAGTGAAAAATTTCCAGTCAACAGATGATCCTATGAATTATAGGGTTATAACAGGGTAGAGTAGAGAGAAACGTCAACCTTCGGCAAGGGAAACTAGGGATGATTTATGTGTTGGCGTTGTCTAAATTCCAACTGTTCCTGGATGTTTATATCATGTTCAATCGCTGCCCATGAACGTTTGAGTTCAACCCAAGTAGTGGCTCTTTTAAGAATGGTATCAAAAAGGTTTAAGACAATGTGTGTTTGATTTGATAATCCAGGTTCGATATTGGGCTATGTTGGTACAGGGACAGTCATGGAGGAGCAGTAAAATAAGAAAACTTCAGGGGGAATTTAAGTGTTGTCTTAATTCGGTCATACAAAAGAGAGTTTATGGTTTCAAGAAGGAAAAAGGGGTGCAAATCAAAGGCTCTTTCCCGTATTTGGGTTATATTTTAATAAAATGTATGAGGTGGGAGAAAACATTTAGTTGTCTATCGAGTAAGGCTCCTATCAAGGGAGAATCTCACGTATAACCAAAGGAAGAAAAATGTAAAGAATAAAATCGATGAAGCATAATATATATATAGAATTTTGAAAGTGTTGACTGGGCTTATACCTAATGATAGCTGGTACAGAGGAAAAACACTAAACAATATAGAAAACCCAAATTCATTCACTATAGTAGAGGTTGTACTAAATTATAGTGAAGCATTCATCAGATACGAATATGAAATGAAACGAAATATGAGATACAAGAAAACAAACTCATAACACAGTCATGACGGAATTGAAAATCTTCAGATTTGCTTTATTTTAACTCTCAAAATGTAAAACCTCTGTTACAATCGACCAAAAAAGGTCCAGCCTCTTTTCTTTCTTTCTATGGTATATTTATACAGTTTTACAATAAGATGGAATCTCAATCGTTGCAAAATTTTCAGTTATGATAGGGAGGAGAGAAATCGCTCCATTTCTTCTTCTCTATCTTTATTTGGTGCCACAATCTTGTCCTCGCGCGTGCTTAGTACAGGTGACACATCTTTCAACCAGCCGAGATATCAGCCTTGACGATTTTGCTTGACAATTGGCTTCAAAAGAGTAACAATCTCGGGCTAATTGCGGCATCCTGTCTTCCATTTATCTGTCTATGATGTCCATAGTGCATAATTCCACACTTGGTTTAATCATACATTTATCTATTTGGACTATGTCTTCCATAGTCCCTTGTGAGATCTCAGTTGAATCTCTTTCCTCTTTTTCATTTAAATCAAGTGAGATTTTTCCCATATTCATTTGAATCAATGCCTCGGCATTACCTCCACTATAAATGCCTAGCAGATTACCATCTATAGAACTAAAAGCCTCTTCGAAGTATTTCGTTACCCTCTTGGCTTGTAGCTTACCTTCTGAGATGTTATGTTCCCATTCTTTTAATAGAATGTTTCCTTTGGTATGCTATGAAATGGTAAACCTGGGAGTACTTCCCAAATCCCTGTTGTTTGTAGCTATCACAGCCTCTTGAAAGGCGACCCGTGCTGCTCCATCTTCTCTTTCTCTAGCAGATAAATTCTCCAAAACTTGATTAACCAGCAAACAGTTGTCTCGAATCACCTCTACCTTGGCGAGTAAATTTCGTTGGGCCGCAAAGACTCTGCTCCGAATCTCCATCGCCTGGGACTAAAACATCCCGATATTTATCACTTTACTTTCGGTGATTTCCACTCTAGCCTGTAGCTATTCGATCAAATATTTTTGTTGGTAGTCTTGCATCTGACCATTCTGAACCACCAGATGTGCTTGTTTGAGCCTAGTCTTAAGCATCTCTATCTCACTTTTATGGGCCAACCTTTCTTGCTCTATTCCTACACTTGTCTGGTCTTTGGCAGCCTCCGCTGTTGTGGCTAGTCTGTCTTCTAGAGTCTTGATGAGGCGATTTTTTCACTTCAACTGGTTTTTCAAAATCCCGACTGAAAATTGGTTCACTGTGGCATATGCCCCTAATATCCCAGCTATTTCCATTGTGAACTGTTCATTCTTCTTGTCCTTCCCATCAGTCATAACTTTGTATTTCTTTACTGTCGATTCCCCTTCCTGGTAGAATTTTCTCTTTACCACTATTTTTCTCTTCTTATCGAAGAAAAAATCATTTGAAGGAAGCTCTTCCACCCTTATAGGCCTCAATTCTTCATTTAAGATCCACCCTGCGTCAATATTTCCCTGAGTTGACTGCAAGGGAGTAACTGATACGATAGGATCTTCGATTTGCTTCGTTGATTGTCCCTGAGTAGTAACCGGAGTCTGCTTCTTCGGCGAGTCGGGAGTCTTTATCTCTTCTTTTGGACTCTTAGTTTTCTCTCCCCCGTCCTGGTGTTTTTCTTGACCAGGAGTAGCATCCTTGGAGCCTTCGGCATATTTTTGTTTCATCTCGGTTGTACTCGGATTCTCACCCCGTAATACTGTGGGAAGACAACTACGTCAATGTTCTTGGAATTTCAGAACATCGACCCTCTCTTCAGGTGCCAAGGTTTGTATCCGAGCTAAAATCTCGGCACAAGATCTTGTGCCTCAGAAAATGTCATCTGAGGGCGAATTTTCATGTTCAAATCTCTTGAGTCCGCAACTGGCCAAATGATTACTCATGACCCTTTGCGGATCGTGCTTCTTGAATTCAATAAGGACCAACTTTAGGTCTTCCAAGGTTGTTGCCACAACTTTAGCATTCCCGAAATCAAACAAATAATATGAATTTAACTAAACAGGAAAAGGTGGCCATACCTTTTTTGAGTATCCCTTTAGCTCCTTGCTTATACCACCGATTATTGTTTGTCTAGCAACCTCACGACAAGCCAGCTTGTCGGGAATGAATAATGGTAATGCATGCGGGGGAACAGAAGCCTCGAAAACTCTGAGATATGAGAATTTGGCTTCTACATACCAGTCAGCTATGCTGCTCAAATTCGTCACTATACTGTCCGAGATCCTAGGTGGCGGATGGCCAAAAATATTGACATGCAGTTGTACCATCACCTAGTTGAATATTTCATATACGAAATATGTTGCTTTGTTTTCCCACAATTTCGAATAATAGACGTGGATGGGCTCGTCCTCTGCTGGAGCCCAACTCTAGCTCATTAAGGGAAATGGTGTTAGAAAGCACACGTCATCCATAATATATGCAGACATAAAAAATGAAGAAATATTTCCACTCTCTTTCTGCGCCCGATACTTTGTAACCCGACTGGTCAAGCTATCAAATAGCATTTTCTCCCAGTCGAAGGAACAGCCTTCGGCGACTCGATGTATTAGAGGCACCCATTGAAGAAATAAATGTGAGGTGTCCTCTCTCCCGTATAATCTGCATGTCATCATAGCTACATACTTGAACTATGGTTCCAAGGACGCTATTGAATATATACCATGACTGTCTTCCCTGAACTTCGCAAGGTGCGAAACCCAATCTCTTATTAAACTAGACATGGTCTTGTCATACTGCACACATTCGTTCTATTTGAACTCCTCCAAGAATTCGGCATCATATGTAAGGTCGAACGTTGTGGGCAACTTGTACATAGCTTGTAGATGTTCAGGTCTGAAAGTCCCGATGGTGACCTTCTGCTCATTCATGATGGTTCTGGTTGGTATGTCCACATGGTCTAATTCCCATCGGACCATATCATAAGAGGTGAGAAATCGTGGCCTGGCCGCTACTTTATGCATTCCCGATTGAATGATGATCTTATATTTGGTGGTTATGTCGTCTTTTTCATTGTCACTGGAATCATCGGAATAATCCACTAATTCGGCTTGCAGAACATCATAAATGAACGACCAGTTCGAGACAAAGTCGACACTTCGAGGTGAAGTATCAGCGACGCTGTCTGAACCTTGTCTCGAAACCTCAACGCTGGCTTTGGATGCTTTTCATGGGGCCATGATGGGAGATCCTTTTTTAGCTCTTCTGCGATAAAAATATGTGTACATACAGAAGTTAGCTCACTGAGAAAGTGTTCTCTGCATAATATAGAAATGAATTTATTATAATGAATAACAGCTCTATATATTCGAAAAATCGGTACTTTTTAGAACAGATCTGTCAAATCATGTTTAGAAATAAATTTAGCAATAAAAACCCAATCTTTATTTGTCGATTCGCCTTATTTCTAATTAATGCAATAAATTTTGGCGGTTTGAAAAGTCAATTGGTGTAAGGAAGAATTAAGACTTCTTCGTAAACTATGCAAGCATCAAAACATGGGAGATATTGATTTAGCTTAATTAATCCGGTTTTACCAAAGTTAATTAACCTTTCGGTACTCGTTGTATAGGGAATTTTTGCTTTAACCCTTTGAACCTCTAACCCCGGAAATTGCGATGATTTATTTTGGTTAATAAAAATGTAATTGTGATTAGGTGCTTAATTAATTATGTAATTATTCATATTCGTCATATCACGACTCGGAGCTTCGAAGGTAAGTTTCCGGGAAGTTTGCATGCCGAGCTACGAAACCGCGAGATTGCGATAATACGTTTTAATTAAAATGGAATATAAACTTGGATTAAGTGTTTAATTAATTATGTTCATATCTTTATCGTGACTTTGCAAGTCGGGGCTTAGCCAGTGTAGCTTTTTAAAGAGAAAACGTCGAGTGGCGAATTGCCGACAGAACTTAACCATGGCTTAGCTTTTACCTTTAACCTTGACATGGGTTACTAAAATAAGGATTTCGTGGTTTCAACTATCGGGGTTACGACAATAAGACTTTTGGATTTAGTGAACGCCAAGGCGCGAAAACCCGATGATGTTTAATCATGATTTAGGAAAATTTTACTCCCGTTACTGCCCTAGGTAAAATTTTAAAGCGATTTCGTTGTTTCATTGCTCGGGACTTGTGGACTATGTGATCTATAGCATCCAACCTACGAAATCCGGAGGTAGAACAAAAGGGGAAAAATTTTGACAAAAATTAGAACTCACCTCGAGAGTACAATAACTCTCATTGCTTTCGTGATAAGACTTCAGAGATTTTGAAACCACAGATGGAAAATACGAAAACCATCTTTCAATTTCGAGCATTAAGACATGAGATTTGAGATGGGATAGAAAAAACAAAGACGGCTCCAACATAGGCTCCAACTAGGGATCCCATTTTCTTATAAGACAGGAAGAACAGTAGACCATGTGCAGATATTAGGTAAATGGAGTCAACAGCTTCAATCAGGCGAAAAGGTTCCTGAGAACAGGGTATCGAAGGGGAAAAACACTTTGTTTTTTACCTTGAAAATCTTTTCAAACTCATATACTCTTTTTAAACTTAGTCATAGTCCCTTTCACGACTGTCCCTTTCCCTTACTAAATTTAGGTCTGACTTAAGAAAATCAAAACAGTTCTAGGAGACCCAACAGATCTTGTGGCTATCATCTTGCATCAAAAGAAGAAGATTATATGTTTTTAATCAGGAAGCCCCGTCTGAACTTGGGAAGTAGATCGGGTTTTTAAAAAGAATTGGTTACTAGAGTAGAGTGATATTCATGTATAACAGCCTTACAGATATCTCAGATATTGCTTCACTGCCAGCGAGCCTGTTCAGTACTCCGGTGAAGTTATCTGGCCCCTTTTACTAAATTTCCTTTCACCACTTTGGAATATATTTGTGCATTTAAATGCTGAGATGAGGGCAATCATTTCTGAATTTCCTTTCATCGTCTCTTAGACTAGATGGGGGCAATCATTTCTGAATTTCCTTTCACCACCTGTCTTATAATTTGCTTTTTAGAGTGCGAATATGGGGGCAATCAGTTTGTATCAGAGCTGATATATGTGTAATATTTTGCATTATAGTTCTGTCAACTTACTTTGATTACTCGGTACCAACCTTCCCTTAACCTTCACCACACCTTCATTCTCAGGGGAAAAAAAAGGGAAAATAACTTTCTTAGGGCATTATATTTTAGCAAGCCTCAATCCTCTAATATTGTTGAAAAACCTAGGAAAGTTAGGATCAGTTTAAGCATCCCTTCGTTTAGTAGGGGATTGAGGAGTTGTGAAGACCCGCTTTCTTTCCACAATCTGTTTTGAATCTCATGAGGTTGAAATGAAAACTCTTATCCCTTCTTATGCGAAACAGAAAGATGCTGAATTTTTAAAAGGTAAACCCGGAGATAGAAAAGGGTGACAGGTAGTGAGTTACGGACTGAAAATACAGAGGTCAAAAATTCAAAATTGACTCTTGTAGATATTTTTCGGGGGTACTTTACTTTGACTGATTGCTTTTAATTTGAGTGAATCGTTTAATTTGTCATATTTTTTCTTAGACGTTTAAACAAAGAAACAACTCTGTTATTTATCAGTTCGAACGATGTTGTTGTTTGAATGAGGTTACCTTGGTTTTATTTAATAGTCCTTTAGAACATGTCTTTTAGGAGATCTCATCTTTGCCTTTTCGTTTCAATTTCTTTGCAAAATATCAAAAATCTTAGGTATCACCTGTTTAAGCCGATTTATTTCTGACACCATCCTTTGGTTTACTTCTCCTGCTTGTTTTGTGTGTAGTTGGAATCCTGTAAGAGGCAAATACGAAGGTTATCAAGGCTATCTGAAAGGTGTCCAAAGTTCATGAAAGAAAAAGAAAATCAAAATCAATGCGTAAACGAAAAATATATATATGTATACAAAATATATATATACAAGTATACAAAATTTCTTCTCTTTTTTCTTTAGGTGATTGTTATGTCATATAATGCTTTAGATAACGCCCATTTATAGGGGCATTGAGGATTTCACTGTCTATATTTTCCAGTAGGAAAGAATGTTTTCCTTCCAGAGCCGAGACTCTGAATGGCCCATACCAGAGGTGGTCAAATTTACCATGTTTTGTTGCTTCTTCCCTTCTTGCATCCCACCTTAATACTAAATCACCTAGGAGGAAATCTCTGTCCTTTGCTCTGCAGTCGAATAATGCCTTCATGTCATCTTGGTACTTCTGCAACTTTGCATTTACTTTGACCCTATGCTGTTGAACCTCAATCAGCTAATTTATCCTCCTGGTGACATGATTGGGTTCTTCATTCTGATCTTTCCATAACTTCATCACTGGAAGCACTAGGTTTATAGGTAACACAACATCTATCCCATATACCATCTGAAAAGGTGAAATGCCTATAGACCTTTTTGTTCTTATGCGATTTGCCCACAATGCGTATTTTAAGTGCACATGCCAAGACCTTTTGTTTTCATCCAATACTTTCTTGATTATATTTACCAGGCTCTTGTTATATGACTCGGCCAATCTGTTTCCCTGGGGGTAATACGCTGTGGAATGGCCAAGAACGATGTTGTACTTTTGACAGAAACTGATCATATCCATAGATTTAAAGGCTTGGGCATTGTCTGTAACTATCTTTCGGGGGCAACCAAATCTAGACAAAATATTGTCTTCTAAGAAATCGATTACCACTGAGTCTGTTTCCCTTTTGGTTGGAATGGCTTCCACCCATTTAGTAAAATAATTTGTTGTGGTTAATATCCACTTGTGTTGAGCACTGGAATGGGGATTAATATCGCCTATGAATTCTAGACCCCATTGCTGAAATGGGGCTTCATCTTTTACTGGAACTAAAGGCAGTGTTGGGAGCTTATGTTTACCTGCAAATAGTTGACAAGGGTTGCAGGCTCGGACTTTGGCATTAACATTCGAGAAACATTTTGGCCAGTAGTACCCAGACCTCAGAATTTTGTAAGTTGTATATCTCCAAGCGTGATTTCCCCCATAGAATCCCTCATGAAATTCGTCTATAACCCACTGAGTTTCTGATTCGACTAAACAGACTAGCAGGAAACCGAGTGGATCTTTCCAATATAGCTGACTTTCGGCGATAAAATATTTAACCGCATGAAGTTTTAAAGTCCAGGCTTTTGATGGTGATAGCTCATTTGGGCATTTTAGAGTTAGCAGGTATGACACTATGTCTCTGTACCAGCCTGATGATATGAACTTCTCTTCAATCTTGTTTGGACCTGTTTTCTCATTCAGCTCGTTTAGGTTCATGTCTTCATTGCCTTCCTGCAGGCAATTGATACCTAGGGCTCTGAAATTTGACTCAGCTAAGAGTTTGGCCAGGCATTTCCCTTTTATCAATTTGGTCGGTTTGACTTCCAGATCAAATTCTTGGATTTTGGCAAGCCATCGCCCTCTTTTTCCATCGCTGTTTGGTTGTACCAAAATATCTTTCACAGAATTGGTAGGTACGTACGCAATTATCTTAGAGTGTAGTACATATGTTCTGAATATCTTTAATGCTTTTACCATGGCATACACTTATTTTTCTATTATATCATACTTCAATTCTACGTCTCTATGGCTCTTGCTGAAAAAAGTGATCGGTTGTTCAAAACCTTCTTCGTTCTTTTGTAGGAGCACCGCGTCAAATGTGTGTTCGGAGGCAAATGAGAAAATAAGAAAATCTTTTAGATAGTCGGGGCTCACTAACACAGGTGCCTCGCTTATGAATTTCTTAATGTGTGTGAACGATGCTTTGGCCTCGGTTGTCCATTTTACTTCACTGTCCTTTTTCAACATGCCTGTGATCAGTTTTACAATCTCTGCGAAATTCGAGATAAATCTTCGTAAAAAATGTATTATTCCTAAGAAAGATTGAATTTCTTTTACATTTTCTGGGAATATTTATAGTATCTATCGCTTCAATCCTCTTAGGATCAATCCCGATTCCATCCCTAGATATGATATGAACCAAAAGCTTACCTTCCCACATGGCGAAATGTGATTTCTTTGGATTTAAATATAGACCAAACCTGCGACATTTTTTGAAATTATGTTTAAGATGTATCAAGTGTTCTTCGTCGGTTTTAGAAAACCGTCAAATCATCAAGATAAATGACTACGAACTTATCCCTTTCACCAATGAAAGCAATGTCCATAGCACGCTGGAATGTGGCCCCTGCATTCATCAAACCAAAAGGAATTTTATCATACATGAACGTACCCCATGGTGTGGTGAAAGCGGTTTTTTCTCTATCTTGTTCATTCATGGCGATTTGATTATAACCAGAGAACCCGTCAATAATAGACATTTGGTTGGCTCCAACTACCTTTTCTAGCACATGGTCCATTTTGGGCAGCAGATAGTTGTCCTTGAGAGACGACTTATTTAGATTCAGAAATCCACACATAGTCTGATTTCCCCATTCTTTTTCCTGATCGGGACTAGGTTTGCTACCCAGTCTGAATATCTCAAAGGTACTATTATTTTCACGTCTAAAAGTTTCTTAACTTATTTTTCGATCACAAGTAACAAAATGGGGTTGATCTGTCTAAGATTTTGCCTAAATGGTTTGACCCCAGGATTTAGAGGTATCTTGTGATCAATTACGGAAGTGTCGTATGTCTTTAACTCATCATAAGACCAGGCAAAAACATCCTTATATTGTCTGAGTAGGTCTTTGTACTTACTTTTTATTTCGGGAGGGAGGAACTTGGATATTTTACCATCCTGGCTTCTTCCTTGGTTCCTATATGACAGTCCTCCACTTCTTCTAGTTGGGGTTGTAAGGCGGATTTTATAAGTATGTCGTTTTGATCAAAAAGTCTTTCTAGAGGAATCAATCCTTTCAGAATCTTGTTGTTTTTAAGGACCAGCATGCGATGATCTGCGATTTTGTCTCAGAAATATTTAGGATCCTCCCCTTCTTGCATGATCCATATCGGGCCATTTTGATTTTCTTGTTCTACATGAGTCTCGAAAAATTCACCTACTTCTTCAAGAAACTTCTTAATTTGTTCATCATCCTCAAAAACCTGCCAGTGTTGGATATTGTCTGGTATGGATGGTCTGTGTCTGATCTCTATGTGATAATTCAATTTGAAAGTCATGGGAGGAGTGAAGGTTGAAGTTTCTTTAGCTAATGCATCAGCATGTAATTTCTCTGCGCGTGGGATGAAGTGGACATTTATGAACGAGAAAAAGGTTTCCATCAGATCCCAGGCACAATTCCTGTATGATCTTAATCTGGGATGCTTGGATTGGTACTATCGATTTATTTGTTTAACTATTAACTCTGCATCTCCATATACCTCTAAGTTATTTATTTTTAGTTTCTTGGAAGCCTCTAATCCTAAGACCAACACTTCATATTCACATACATTGTTAGTATAATCTATATCCCATTGCAGTCTGTAAGAAAAAGGAACAATGAACTTTCCTTTGGGAGACACTAAAAGCACTCCTGCACCAGCCCCTTCACAAGATGAGGCACTGTCAAAATACATTTTCCAGACATCGGTGCTACATAGATCCTATGTCATGTAACTTGACTCTTCCTGCTCTATATCATTTTCCTTTGGACAACCATCTAAACCATCATCAAAAGATAAGATACAATTTCCTAAATCTTGATCCGCAATGTAAATAGGGAAATTGTTTGGATTTTGAGGGTCGCTTACTGTATATGCTAACCTCGTCTCTCTGTACAACTGAGTGAATTTCCCACCAAACACAGGAATTGTGGCGAACGTCATATCCAATTGAAGAGAACCTTCCAGCTTGGCTCCCTGTGACCTAGACAACAGTAAGCCATACTTAGGGGGAATATCAGCAATAACCACATCCATCAAGATACTCTTAACCGGGACATGTGCCAGGGTAACTACTAAATCCTTTATCTTTCCCATACACTTAACCCTTCTCGAGTCAAAAGAGTAAATATCTCCATAAGGTATGGTGATCTAGAGACCCAATTTTTCCATAATAATCTTAGGCATAACGTTATGGGAGGCTCCGGAGTCTAACATGCAATTATGTAGCAATTGATCGTATACATTTAAAGTGATATAAAAGGGAG
>ML824015.1:13810-24274 GCA_009831015.1 Picea engelmannii
GAAGGAAGTTTGCTTTTCCTTGCAAACTTTGGAGTTGGGTTAAATTAGTAGGTGGGGGTAAGGCCAGAATAGCCTTAATCTTTAAGGGATCCACCCTAATCCCATATTTAGAGACAAAAAAACCGAGGAGTCGACCAGATTTGACAGCAAAAATGAATTTATGTGGGTTCAAGCGGATACGGTAGAACCGACATCGGAGAAAAATAGCCCGTAAGTGATCAACATGATCGGATCGATTGGATGAGTGGGCAAGTAAGTTGTGGAGGTAAGGTTTTGCGATATGCTTGATATCGCGGAAAGCGTACGACATGGCCTGCTGGAAAGTAGCACCAGCATTTTTAAGACCAAAATGTAGCTTTCGATAGGTGAAAGTTCCCCATGGGCAGATAAAGGTTGTCTTATGTTGATCAGCAGGTAAAATTTCAATCTAGTTATACCCAGAGAAGCCATCCATGAAAGAGAAGATTACGCTCCCAGGGCAATTATCAATGATTTGGTCGATGAAGGGCGTAGGGTAGTTGTCCTTTGGACAAGCCTTATTGAGATCCTGATAGTCAACACAGACACGGATGGTCCCTTGTTTTTTGGAAACCGGAACAAGGTTGGAGACCCATTCCGTCAAAGGGACAGGATAGATAAAGCCAGATTTTAAAAGTTTCTCAACTTTTGCCTTTATAGCTGTGATTTTCTTGGGATGAACCGGGCGGAGTTTCTGTCGAACAGGTTTCGCACCAAGGTAAGTCTTGATTTCATGTATGACAATCAAAGGGTTGATCCCTGGCATTTCCTCGTAGCTTCAAGCAAAGACATCGCAGAATTCTTTAAACAGAGCGGTGTAAGAGACCACTTCTTCGGGTGTGCAATTAGAACCAAGGTTAATGTTTTCCACAATGCCCTCTTTGATCGAAATATCGATAAAGATCGTAGTAGATATGTTACCCATATTCCCCTCAGAAAGAGTATCTTGTGTGAGGATGGGAGATTGCAGAGCATTGGTAACATCAGGAGGGAAGATAGAGTGTATGTCTTGGTGAATTTCTTCCAAAGGTGGAAGGAAATAGGATCGATGATGGTTATCATCCCAAGGTACGTCGTCAATACTAATCATTTCCATAATAGATTCGTCAGAAGGGAAAATTTGGGAAATGTAATCGATTGCAGGCGATAGGGAATCCAACCATGAAGGCATCGAGTAGGCATCAGGCACCAAGAAATGTGGGTTGTCCGGAGAGGGAGAGGCATATTGAATAGCTATGTATGCAGCCTCGGTTGGGATAAGTGGCATGGTGTCACCAAGCACATCGAATTCCATGGGACTAGGTACAATCTAAGGTTCAGATGATTCCAAGGATTGATAAGGCATAGTCGAAATCATATTGATGGTGGAAATATGATGTGTGGTGGGTGGAAGTGGTGTAGGGAAGGTACCCATAAGGCTATAATCTTTCAACAATCCAACACCAACACTTTCATACGTAACTGGGTGGTCTCCCAAAAAAGGAATGTTGTTGGTGACAGGGGCACGAGCGTCGGGTGTACAGAAATCTAGTTGATCGATAGTAATAACTTTGCCTTGATGGGGGAATTGTACACATCGAAACCACAATGAGGCGATGGCAGTCATAGCATAGAACCAACTTCTTCCAAGTAGTAGGTTGTACTCGAGGGGGGCATTGACCACCTCGACATCAACGGTAACAGTTTTGTCGCCCAACTGAATGGCTAAGGATTGTAATAGTCTGTGAGGATGAAAACCTCATCCTTCAAAAGCATGTAACATCATAGGGGATTTTTTAAGGGTAGGTGATTTTAAGCCTTTCCAACAAGCTAAAGACATGACACAAGTAGAGGCTCCCTCATCCAAGATAGTTCGGTGGATTTGTTGATTGTGAACAACAACGTTGATTTGGAAAGCTAGTTGGTGGGAGAGTCGAGGTTGATGACCATCCAGATTAAATGTGAGGTTATTTGATGACTCAAGATCAAAAGCGCCGATGGCAACTAAGAGTGTTCTATGTTGGCTGGGACAGTGTTGTAGAACTTCCAAAGTAGACATAGCACAGGGTGCTTGAGCCAAATATTCAACAATGTTGTAGTTTTGGGCAGCCTATGAACTAGGATTAAAGGTAGATTTCTGGATAGTTCTCTTAGGAGGGCATAGAATGGAGTCGAACGAAGGTTTCTCAATCTGAAGTGGCCCGGACGGAGGGCTAGTAGACGGAGGACTAACGGCAGATGGTAATGGGTCCAGCGAGGAACCGTTAGCAGGCTTCGCCTTATCAGGTTTAATTAGTGTGCCATAAGTTGTAGTGAGAGTGGTCAGATTAATCCCGTTAAACATGTAAATGTGGGTACTTGTCGAGGCCTCATCATGGGATTGGTTGGAACTGCCCCCTGCAGTGGGGGTTTGAGAAACCAAAGATTGTTGCTGCAGAAAAGGCTGGGTAAGCACAGCGGGTTGGGAATTTCCCTTAAAAATCTTGGCCACTTCATCATGATGTGGACAGTCTTGAGAGTAGTGATCATCACCACAAATGAGACATGGGAATTTCGGTTTCCGTTGTGGTTGTTTTCCGGCAGCTGGGGTTTGCGGTTGATTTTTTGGTTGTTCATTGTTGTTGGTTTTCTTTGGTTTATTTCTTGCTTTCTTCTTGCCCCCAGGTTGTTGTGAAGGGTTTGATTGGATCGCATTCACCTCAGAGACATGAGTTTGAGGGGAGGTAGAAGAGGGTGCAATCAAACTGGGAGCAGGTGTCGAAGCGGACTGCTGGGTCGTTCCAGTCGACTGGGAAGTAGATTGGGTTTTGACGGAGCCAATGACTCCATCCGTGTGCGAGGTAGACGATGGTTTGGATGGATCATTAGTGGCAAGGGTAGAATTTGGTATCAACTCATATAGACTACCAAATTATGAATAAACCAAATCTAAGTATTGGGCTCGAGAAATAGCCTCTTCCTCGTTGACTACACCGCCCATGGCAACATCACGAGCGATCTGGGGTAACAGTGATTTGGTGAACGATTCCGCTAATAATTGGTCAGGAATGACCGATTTGATTAGCCTTCGTCATTGTCTCCATTCATGAATATGATCAGAGATATGTACGGAGGTTGTCTGACGAAGGGAGGTCAATAGTTCAGTACCCGTCTCGTATCGAATGGGTAGTTGGAAGTGCGTGAGGAAGGACATGGAAAGAGAGTTGAAATCATGAAAATAAGCACGTGGTAGTTCAATGTACCACTTTTCTACAGAGCCCGTAAGCGTTCGTTAGAAAATATGCAAACATATAGAATCGTCCATGAGGGAGTTGGATGAACACCACAAATGGAAGGTCATCACATGGTTGTTTGGGTCTTCTCTGGACTTTCCGTCGAATTTTGGAATATCGGAAGGAAGTTTAGCTGGAATAGCTTGCCAAAGCAGAGAATGAAAAATAGGATCATTCGTTAACCGAGACAAGTCTGGAAGGTCCAAAGTTTCTAGGAAAGGTAGTTTTCGGTTAACCTGTGGGTAATACTAGTGTGGCATAGGGACACCAGTAGGACCATACACTGGGTTATGCGGATAATTGTAACTAGTGGGTCCTCTTGTGTAAGGTTGGTGTTGACCAAGGTACACAGGATTTGAGGTGTTTTGAGAAACATGTGCGAGCGAAGGATAACCGGATGGGTTTTGAGGATTATAAGCTGGATTTGGAATTTGTCCATAAGGAGGTTGTTGTGGAGCTTGTGAATTGTGTCCCCCCGAGAACTGTGGGTTTCCTGGAAAAGAGATATTCCATGGATTAGGTGTGGTAGACACATTTTGTCCATATGGTTGATGGTAGGCTCCAGATTGAGGCTGCCCCCCAACATGAGGGTGCCCTCCAAATGGGAATTGTCCTCCGATGGGAGGATGCCCCCCAGCTTGAGGTAGAGTTCTCGGAATTTGAGAACCAGATGTAAATGATTGACCGGTACTGCTTAAAAGATTAATACAACCAAGACCGATCCCTTTGGGTTGTTGTATAGGTATGGAACTTCCCGGCATAACCTGGGTAGTAGTGGTAGCGAAAGAATTCAGTGCTATGTACCCAAAAGGGAGTGATGATGAAGGTCTAGGTGTTATTGGTGTGCCAATTGCAACTTGTCTAACCATCGCATTACCGGTGGGAATAGTCGTAATGTGAGGGACCATTGTAGAATGGGCCATCTGGAGAGAAAAAGTGGACCTTGGGCCAGCGGACAATGTTTTTTGGCTGACGGATGGTGTGGCTGAAAAAATGGTAGTACCGGTAAAATGGTTTAGAGGTACGGTGTAGGTGATAGGTGCGTCGGCACCTATCCCTGTTCCGTAAAGATCTCGCACCATGAGCGGTGGACTTCGAACAATGTCTGCGGTCCAAAAGGGGTCATCGACTAAAGGGTTTGAATGAGACCCAGTCGGAATGTCAGAAGGATTGACGACGACAAATTCACCGACTAAATTCAATTGAAGAACATGTCGCTCATATCCCTCCGGAATGTGAAAATCTTCCGAAGACTCTGAAACAATTCAAAAATTTTCTAAAGGAGTGGGAACTTCTTCTTGGGAGGTTGTAGTGTCTTGAACCTCGCTCTGTTGAGGAGATTCCTCCATAGAATGAAGAGGTAAAGGGGTGTTCCCTTCCATATTTTTTGGAGGAAGTCCATGTAGCCTCCGCGAATGGCGTGGAGGGTCGATGTTGGTGAAAAAGAGTCGACGGAAAAGATCTATGGCCAACTACCGAAAAGAAACAGCATACGCTAATAGAATCTAGGAATCACAACCAAGCGAACAGGACCTTCTCTCGATGACCGTACTAGTTGGTGATGAAATCCAACATCGCGTGATCAAGTCAAGAAGGGGTGGGGATATGGTGGAACAGTTACAATGGCGACCTGCTTAACAGACTTCCACCTTGGTGCAAGCTTCCACGCAGTAATTGTGGATTTACCCTCCAAGGAGCCCGAGTGAGTTTGACCAATGTCTGCTCCAGGTATAGTGAGACTTCCCTTCACTGTCACCTTGTGTAAGACCCTAAATATTATGGCCACTAAGGTTACCAACTCGCAGTCAGCCCCTGGGCGAGTACAGTTGACAGTCCTATCCGAACGTACGGGCAAGGTATCTAGCCCGAAATCAACTTGAAAGGATTCCACTCAACATTGTGGTTATGCCTTTAAGTGATCCCCATAATACGATCTGACCACTATAATCAGTCAAACCACAGATGGATAATCTCTGTAGCTTTCCCGAATGCGACCTCGTGCGTAACCCCTGTGTGAGAGGGGGATCCCAGGTAGACTTATACGAAAACTGGATTTGACTCTCCCTAGCTCAGGATGCTAATGTTTGTTTTGGAAACTTTGGAGAGTTATTCTCACAGCCTAATCCAAAGTACTAGTCCTAGTCTATTGTTGGTGAAGGATCCTAAAAAAGAAAATGTTCTAGATAATTTTTAATTAGCATTCATTTTATAGTTGTTCTTTATTCAAAAGGGGTGCATGGAAGTGAAACGGATGGAATGATGACTCAATCCCCAAAAATGCATCAAAGATGATAAGCAGGCACTTATTTTCGATAAATATCTATTTAAGGGAGGGAGAGAGAGTTATTTTCACTAACAAGCACTAATAAGGAATGACCTCAAACAAATTTTCTTCAATCAAATCCGATGTGGTGCTAAAACTTTTGGAAATACCTTCTAATATGAAAAATCAATCATGAATATGTCTCTTTATTGTTTGTATGTGAATAATGATTAATTCAAAACAACACTTCTCCTGCCAATTATCCTTTTTAATCAAGGAAACTCAGACAAACACAAGCAGGTTTCGTACAAACAATACACCCTCTTGTTGTGATCAAAACAAGAAGCGAAAGAAAAGAAAAACAAAGAAAATCAAGAAATTCACACCAAAAAAAAAATTCGAAGAACAATGACCTTAACTAAAACCAAATGGAGAGATTCGTAGGCTTCTGGTGTCCTTCACCAGAGTTTCTCACTCAGTCAAAAAGGAGAGAAAGATAGTGCATTGGTTTCAAACTCCAAACAGCAGAAAAACTCAACAATAATGAAGAAGGCTACAAAATCTAAACAACAAGGTATTTGTTCCTCAGAAGGAAGGATGTCAAAGTTGAATGGGAAGAAGCATTGACTCACAGAGAGGCTCAGCAAGTGAAACACAGAGGTTAGACCTTGAAAAAGAAATTCTGGAAAGGTTTTTGGCTAAAAGAGGGTTGGTGCTCTGGTGTAAAGGGAACCAAGTGTTATAGCGCTCTATGTAAGACAGTCAGGGAGCATTGGCGCTCTTTTAATACAGCCACAGGGACACCAAGCTTGAAAAGCTCCTAAAAATGTCAAAAAATCCAAAAATTGCAGTCTAGTCTTGGAAATCAAGCTGAGTGTGATGGGGTAGGGAGTCAATCAGCTCATGAAATTAATCAAAAAGGGGTGAACCAGGTCTGAAAACAATCAATGGGTAATACAAGGTCTATGAGGAGAAATCAAAACAAAAAGGTTTCGATTCAAGGCTCCCCAGCGGAGTCGTCAGTTTCTATTGATGGAAAATCTCCCTACAGACAGGTAGATCTCCTCTTGAGAGCTAGACTCTTAACTCTTAAGACAGAAGATGCTTAACATGGAAACTTACTTCATTTCATATCTATACAAACTAATGCATGAGGAGTAAGGAGAACAGGAAAACCTTTTTACCGACATTTGTCCCTGAACGCTCTGAGTTGAGCTCTGATCTTTCGCTCCTCGATGAGCCCTGTAGACAAACAATAGTACAACCACTTCCTACTCTATTGATATTAGCTCGAAAATAGATCTATCTATCAATGATAAGTTCATGTAAGATCAAACATGAACTAGAAAGAAACAGGCCAAGCATGTCATATTAATGAGAACAATGACAGAAGTAACTTACAACCGTGGATGCAAGTTCAATAGCTTCGTCAAGTCCCCTTTGTCTAACCCTTGCTCAAAAGATCCACGACCCGGATGACAGCAGCTTCACTAATTACTCTCCTCCAGTTCACCGTGTGTTTCCTATGAGATCATAGGTTTCATGCTTGCAATTCTTCCCCCCTTTCCACCATCATAGAGCCTGTTTATATAGGTTTAGAGAGGCTTAACCTCTTGAGGTATCTTTAGGGTAAGTTGAGGAATTCCCTCCTTAGATCAGGGATATTCCCCTAAGATCATGATTGAACCAGGAATTCGAATGCAACTGCCTTCCAAACTTGAAAGATCGTCTCCTTATTCTCCTCAATAGATCAACTGCTGCCCAGATTAGACAGCGCTCCCTCAAAAGGGGCATTAGGGTGCTATAGCGCTCCCTTGTAGGCTCAATTGGGGCGCCAGCACTCTAAAATTCTATAGCGCTCCTGCAGAGGGGCAGTTTGGTGCTATAACGCTCCCTAGCACCTTATAGGGGAGCACTAGCGCTCCTAAGGGTGAGATAGGGGAGCGCTCTCCCTTAAAACCCTAGTTTGAGAGCTCCTTTCAAGTGGCAAGAGATACTTGACTTCAGTTATCCATTATCTTTCTTCAAATCAGTTGTTTAAGGTATTCTAAGTGTCTCCTTAGTGTCGTCATCGTGGCAATATTCTTTGTTTGACATTTGTGACACTTGTGAAGAACATGCGACACTTGCAACACTTATCAAAGCGAGTATTGTTGATGTGTAACAGTGGTGAGCCRGGATGAGGGTGAATTATGGCACGGGAGATTAGGCCATCTTCATCATGGAGCCTTGAATATCATGCAACAAATATCTACTGGACTTCCAAGGGGAACACTTGCTCAGTCAGATCGGTGCAAGGGGTGCACCCTGGGGAAGTATGTAAAGTCCACCTTTCATGAAAAGGAGAACCATGCTTCGGTGATCCTGGAGAAAATTCACACGGATGTGTGTGGACCATTCTCGGTTGCTTCAACACAAAACACAGGTATTATGTTATTTTTTTTTATGACTTTTCTCGTAAATGTTGGATATTCTTCATGCAGAAGAAGGATCAAACATTCTCAAAGTTCTGTGAGTTTAAGGCATTGGTAGAGAAAGAGTCGGGGAAGCAAGTGAAGGCTCTAAGGAGCAATAATGGTGGAGAATACATCTCTAACAAATTCAAATACTTCTGCAGCAGAGAAGGAATTCGAAGAGAACTCATAGCGCCTCATAACCCACAGCAAAATGGGGTCGCGGAGAGAAAGAATAGAACGATCGTGGGTGCAGCACGAGCGATGTTGCATGATCAAGGCCTACCATTGCATTTGTGGGTAGAAGCATGCAATATTGTGGTTTATGTGCAGAACCCTTGTCCTCATAGAGTACTTGGCATGAGTACACCTGAAGAAGCTTTTACTGGTAAGAAACCTGATGTTTTGCATTTAAAAAAATTTGGTTCATCTGTTTATGTGCATGTAAACAAGGATGCCAGGAAGAAGCTGGAACTGACTGCTGAAGTTGGGATATTTGTGGGGTACACAGAAACACCCCATAATTATTGTGTGTATTTTCCAAAAATTATGATGACTGTTATGCGACGGGATATAAAATTTGATGAGGGGAAATCCATGTGGTTGTCACTTGAGAGGGAGCTAGACTTGCATGCAGAAGAGGAACTGTTGGTTCCCAAAGATGAGTCTCAAGATGTGGATCAACCACATGAGGAGGTTCATAGAGTGGAGGAAACCACTCAAGCAGATCCATCCATCAGAAATGGCAGAAAGCGCACCACGGAAGCTGATAGATTGAGACTAGATGCTGCACAGAATATAGGAGCCCCTATTTCACAGCGCAGGCAGAGACAATCTCTTGATTGATTTGCTGGATACATGGCTCTTATGAGCAAATGTATTGTGACGGAACCATCTTCCTTTTAGGAAGTAGTGTAGGACCCCACTTGGTTTGATGCTATGGTAGAGTATGAATGGGATATTGTCCCAAGACCGATTGATAAATCAGTGGTAGGTTCGAGATGGATCTACAAGGTAAAGAAAGATGTTGATGGGAGTGTGGAGAAATACAAGGCCAGGTTTGTGGCCCGGGGCTTCTCACAGATCGAGGGGATAGATTATGGTGAGACCTTTGCACCTGTCACAAGGTACTCTTCCATAAGATCCATCCTTGCACTCTCAGCACAGATGGGCTGGTGCATTCATCAGATGGATGTAAAAAATGTGTTCCTCAATGGGATCATTGAGGAAGAAGTGTACATTGAGTAGCCAGAAGGTTTTGAGACCTTTGATAGAGAGTCGCATGTGTGAAGACTCAAGAGAGCACTGTATGGGCTGAAGCAAGCACCACGTGCTTGGTACACTCGGATAGACAGCTATTTCACCGGATTGGGCTTCACCAAAAGTGAAGCGGATGAAAACCTATACCAATTTGTGGTGGAGGGTAAGCTTTTGATCATTGTGCTTTATGTTGATGATTTAATACTTGCTGGTCATGAGCAGCTGATACACTCATGCAAGGAGGAAATTGCAAAGGAGTTTGAGATGAAGGATTTGGGTCTTCTTCATTATTTCCTTGGTTTGGAAATATGGCAGTGAGATGGTGAAATTTTTGTGTCTCAAGGAAAGTATACAAGAGAGATATTGGGTAAGTTTCACATGGAGGGCTGCAAACCCATGGATACTCCTCTTCCAGGAAACTGGAGGAAAGAGGATGCTACTTCTGGAGAGGTAGTGGATGCTATTGTCTATCGACAATTAGTGGGTTCGCTAATGTATTTAGTGAACATGAGGTCGGACATTTGTTATGCGGTTAACCAGCTAAGTCAAGCGATGGTTAAGCCTACCAAACTCTTTTGGAAGGCAGGGAAGCATGTCCTGAGATATCTTAAGGGCACATCTGAGTATGGATTATGGTACAGACAGATGGATGAGGTGAAGTTGCATGGATTCACGGATGTAGATTGGGCAGGCAACCCAACGGACAGAAGGAGCACATCGGGAGGGATATTTAGTATCGGATCTACAGTTGTTTCTTGGTACAGCAGGAAACGGAGATCCATGGCACTCAGTTTAGCGGAAGCAGAATACATGGCAGCAAGTCAAGCTACATGTGAGGCTATTTGGATGAGGAAGATCTTGGTTGGTCTGTTTGGTTCTCATTTAGATCTGACAGTGATTTATTGTGATAATCAGAGTTGCATTAAACTCTCGATTAATCTTGTGTTTCATGATAGATCTAACCATATAGATATCTGGTATCATCATCTTAGAGATTGTGTGCAGTGGAAGATCATGTTGCTTCAATACATTCCTACGGAATATCAGGATGCTGACATTATGACGAAGGCGCTCACCAGGAGCAAATTCGAATATCATAGAGACAGGATTGGGGTGAAGGATAATCCCTTTCTTGTTGAGAGGGAGTGTTGAAAAGTCAACAAGAAACATGTGTCTAATTTACTTTTCCCTTAATTAAATTAGACAATAAATATTAATC
>ML824015.1:32933-53334 GCA_009831015.1 Picea engelmannii
AATCAAGGTCTTGGATAACTTCAATCAGTAAGTGGGAGTAAATATGAACAGAAGGAAGACTTTAGTGAGAAGAATGTAGAGGTTGTTGTAAACATCAGGTCTGCAGAAAACCTAAGGAAGAAATACTCTTAACACAATATCTTCTTGAGTTCAAAGTTTAAGGACACTAAAGAAACATCATAATAATATTATAATCAAACATACATCATAGTATCGCCACAACAATTCATCTGAATCATTCAAAGCATGAAAAAGAATCAAAAGCTAATAGGCTAGAAAAAGAAGATGATCTCTATTAACCAAGATGTCTCAAATCAAGTACATAACCAGTTCACAGTAACTTCCTCAAATATTACAGTATAAGGGATCCTTTCTCAACCATTTGAACCTACTGAAGCATTTCATCTATCTATTTATAACAAAAAGGGACGCAACAGCTGGAGGTGTGAGCTGGCCTCCTTCCCATGAAAATATCTAAGAATTTATTCCATCTAAAAACTTGACTAACAACCTATGCTATAAAATGGGAAAATGTTGGTGATTAATCCAAAAAATATTTGAACTAACTTGATCCCCCTTTCGTGCGCAACTCCTCATTTTCCATGTGTCCTTCAGGGGCATGTGGCTGTAAACATGCTTCCAGCTGTTTTTTTTGTAATTCTCTCCATCATCAGCTACTCATAAATATGATAGCTCGACTTCCCTTGATTCTTGGTATCTATTGGTAGCACCTTTTGGTATCACTCTGAATAGCGCACCTTGTAGCGCCTTCAGCCAATTTTCTGTGATTTTGTAGCACAACCTCAAAACTAGACAAGTAGAAAATAGGTAGTGTCAAATCTTCGTATCCTTTGTGCAAACTTCAGTCTCTGCAAAAATTTAGGTAGCGAATTTCGGTAGCGCCACTCTTGTGTCTCTCTGTGAAAAATTCATTTCTGCCAGAAATTCGGTAACGAATTTAGGTAGCGCCACTATGGTGTGTCTTTGTACAAACTAGTACAAGAAGGTGCTTCTTCACTGTATGTTTAGTAGAATAAGGGGCTTCTTCTAACTCTGGTGGAGGAGGGGGTGAAATATCTCTCTGTGGAGAATGACAAGCTTCCTCCTCGGTTCCTGCGACCTCCTTGATGACCTCTTCATCTTGAACAGGAACTCTCCCTTTTCTCTTCTTTCTAGTACATGCTTCAGTAGCACTGGTGGATGGTAAAGGGCTTACTTTCTGCAACTGAGGAGTAGTTTTTATATCAAAATTGAAGTGAGAAGCAATAATAAAATGTTCCCATGAGATATATTTCTTACCCAGTTATTCATAAACTAGCATTCTAATCAATCCAGAGTGAAAGATGCTAGTATCCACAGCCTTAGACTTGGATTGAATCCTATCTGACATCTTTCCTATGCTCCTTAGAAAATAGTAGGGAATATTCATTTCAATTTTACCATTAAAATGCAGCAGGAGCCTTATATGGTACTAGTATAATGTGTTGAACCTCCCTTCACATGTAAAGTATCTCTGAATGATCCTCAATATCTTGTCAAACTGCTCAATCAGGTGATTCCTTGGCACACATTTAGACAAATTACCATCTTGATGTTTAGGCTTAAGGAAATCTTTGGCATAGGCTACATTCAAACCCATGGCTTTAAACCATTTCTCACCTGTGATAGGGATCCCTGTAACGACTAAAATAGAGGCCTCAGTCACCTCAAATTCTAGATCCCCTACCTTGGTTTTCAGGCCATCAAAATGTAAGGCAAACTGCCTTGTCACCTCAGGATGACCTCTTTGCATATTTTGGCAGAAAGAGAGGCATCCCACCCTTTGAAAAACTTCTCTATCCATGGGCTCTATCTCAAAAAGATGGATATCCACAGGTTCAGTTCTAATTACCTTATCCCCCTTGTGTGACTTATTCATCTGAGGTGTCTCCATAGTTTAGGATAGGATATTTTTATGGATATGGAGTGGTGATAACCAAGAGGACCTAAATTCAGGGCTCAAGTGGACATAACCTCCCTTAAACCAGAATGGTTGCTAACTAGCTAAAGTGGTTGTGGAAATCCCACCCTTGGATGTGTGTAGGTATGAACACTTGGAAAATGAGAGGATACCTTGTAATTGTCCTTTGAAACTGGGTAGAAACAGCTCTATTTAAGTTTCATATGAGGCAGGGGAAAAATAGTGTTGTTGAGTAGCACCTCTAGGTAGCACACCGCGCATGCAGAGGATAGGACTTGCTTGGAGGTTGTGAGCTTAGTAGCAATGGTGGGCAGATGTATCAAAATTCAATATGCAGGTAATGAGATTTACAGGTTTGAAAGGAGGGAAGAAAATGATAGGATGGTGTGAGGAAAGATCTCCTTCAACTATGCAGGCTCGATAACCAAAATTATGAGCACTATCTCTCCTTGAAATTTATGTGTAGAGGAGGAAAACACGGAATACCTGTGGAATAAAATCAGTTTAAAACCTCAGCAAGATTTCAGGAAGAATTCATGAACATCTCGGCCTCCAAATCTACCTCAACATCATATCTAGTATCACTGTTGTTGACTGGTCAGAACTGAGAGTTTGCATAGCGCAGTAGTCTTGAGTTTTTCAAAAATCACAAACTGTTATCAGAGCTTGTAAATATGAGATCTTGAAAGCATATTTTAACCAACTCCTAGTGCGAAAAACAAGGAAGAGATGACATCAGCATTGCAATCATAAATCATGGTGGAATATGATGAATGAGAAATGTGCTATGGAAACTCCTGATGAGTTGGCAGCGCTTCATTTCAAAAAAAGATTGGATAGGTAAGCAAAAGGACAACAAGGTAGGACTATGAGGGAATGAGTGAGGAAAATGGCCTGTCAAATCAAGCTATTCATGGGGTGGATCAATCCTAGTCACAAGTCATGATGAGGATTAAGTCATGAACAAAAAAGTCCTAAGTCCAAATTTGAATGAGGATCAAAACATAAGTCGTGACTCAATACTTTATTTATCAAGGGGGTCCTAACAAACACACTTTTTAAAAGGGGTCAAATTAAAAAATTAAAATCTAAGGCTTAGGAAAAGATGAAAACAAACTAAAAACCCAAGGCAACTTAGTGTGATAACAAGGAGTACATGGAGTTTCATTTTCTTCATGTCTTGGAGACGCTCAGCTTTATCCTGACTTCAGCACTGGGAGGAAAGTTGAAAAAGGTAATCATTTTGTTGTCACAGTTGCATTGTTTTTATTTGATCAGTGATAGAGTAAACAAGTTTGCAGCTAGGGAGTTGCTTGAATGTTTATGGTGGAAGTTTGATTTCACCTAGCCCTTTGTAAAAATCAATTAGTCTAGGAATGTAAAAATCAATTAGTCTAGTCTAAAAATCAATTAGTCTAGTCTAAAAATCACCTTGTCAACATGTCGCACATGATCCTCCCAATACTTGCTATAGATTAGTATATTATCAAAAAATAATAACACAAATTTTCGAAAGAAGGGATTGAAAATGGAATTCATCAACCCTTGGAATGTGGAAGGTTCATTTGTAAGGCCAAAATGCATGACCAAAAATTCATAATGGCCTTCATGAGTTCGAAATGTTATTTTTGGGATATCTTCTTCCTTCATTCTAATCTGATGATACCCTGAATGGACATCCAACTTTGTGAAATAGATTGCTCCATGTAGTTCATCTAACAATTCATCAATGACAGGAATGGGAAACTTATATTTAATAGTGATCTTGTTGATCTCTCTATAATTTGGACACATACGCCATGAGCCATATTTATTGAATATCATTACCACCGGTGTAGAGTAAGAACTTTGGCTAGGTCTAATAATTCCATCCTCTAACATTTCTTCAACCATATTCTCAATTTCACTCTTCTATCAATAAGGGTATTTGTTGGCATAGGGGCAGACCCTGGGTTCATGGCTACAACAGCCCACCAACAAAACGCTAACTATCGGCCCTTTCAGAAACACCTGTGAAGCATATGAAGTCTCACCCAAGGTAGAGGCAGGGGTGGTTGCAGGACTCCAGTGTCTACAACCTTAGCTGGGACACAGATCTTTGATTGCAATACCTTAATAGAGCACTTAGCAGTTATGATTCGTCAATATTAAGTCTTAGTTTACAGTGCAGCTAAACCCTAATAACAGATCGGCGCAGTATTCACATAGATTCAATAGATTCAAGCACTAAGCATACTAACATAGATCAAATAGATATAGCATTCATTCACATTATTAAGCACTAAGCTACCATAACATATTCATCTATTATATAACATCACACTAATCATTGAATCACATAAAAAAAGAAAAATCATAAAGCACAAATTATTCCCAACATAGGCTATACATGGTTCACCCCCACCCTGGGGCTATGTCCACCAAATATTCATCTTCTTTATTATCTTCTTTCAATCTTCTTACATGCACAAATCCTCCAAATCAACCCCGTGAAGGATAGGAGATCTGCGCACCTTGCTAGATCCTCCTTCCTTGAGTTACAACACAAAGCCTTCCACAATCTGTGCACAAAGCACTACAGACAACTTGCACCTAGATCTTCAAGTCCGAACGCAGTATGCATGAATCATCTGCAATTCAAACTTATCACTTTAGCACTTAGCACAACATCACGTAGATTCCCTTATCGTCTTCTTCTTACATCACCTAGACATATATTTATACACTACAAAATGGGCCTAAACATGGGTAAACCCATGGGCCGACGTCCCCATACCCGTTACATAATCCCGAAACCAAAAAAGGCCCTAAAAAGAGGTCAAGATCCCATGATATTCACTTCGTATTATGCTCCACCTTCGATGAGATGTCGAAGTCCAAAAATGGTCAAAAATGACCAAGGATCCTCAAAACTTGGTCAAGGGCCAACAGGCCCCCAACACTCTCCTGTGACTTGTCCCAAGTCACTCTTCTCTGGGTAATTCTACCTCAAAATCCTCAATCTTGGCTCGATCTTCTTCAACCTTTTTTTGTTCCATGCCCTCCTTCTCAATGAAATCCTTGATTACTGTTTCATTGACAGGTCCCTCTAAGCGTTTTTCGGCTGCAGTGACGACTTGCTCCAGTTCTGCTCCTCGGCCTTCGATCTCTGTGAATAATTGGAAAGCCTTGTCCTATATAGGTTGGAGTCTCTGAGTCATGTCCATGACTTTTATTTGAATGGTGTGGACCTCCTCTTGAGCAGTGTGTTTTTCTTGGGATCGCTTCATCTTTTAAACAGATGACAGGCGCTTCAACTGTGCCTGTATTGTTTCTACTTGTTGCTTCGCCTCCTGGAGCTATGACTCCAGTGCCTTCAGTTCTATATTCTCAATGAGTCACTCATAAGTCTAGGCACTATGATCACTTATTTTTTTACATTCCATGGTAAGGGCCTTTATTCTTTCAACTGTGATTCAATCAATTGCTTCTCTTTGATCCCTCACATCCTGCGGAGTGTCGGGCACTGTTCATAGCTCTAAGTCTGCTACTCTTTGTTGTAGTTGCTGGATATATTCTGTGAGCTTCTCTACTTGATGCTCGACTCAGTCTTCTACCTTTGTCTCTAATCCTTTCATAGATCGAAGTGCTATGTTGATTGCTTCTTTCACTTCGAGTTGCTCTACAAGCAATTATTCTTTTTCTTGCGGAATCTGTGCTTTCTCCTCTTCAAACTTTGTCTGGAGAGAAACCTTCTCCTGCTCTGCAACTCAGTGTTGTTCTAAAAATACTTCTTACACTTTCTTCAAGGCTTGGGTGGCTTGTTCTGTTTCTTCCTGTGCACGACGAAGGTGAGCTTCAGTCACATTAGCTAGTCTACGGAGTTGGGCTGGTTCATCTCCCAACTCTGGTTCTTCCGATGGCAGGGGTGCAATAGACACTGCGCGACTAGACTGAAGGACCTGTTGTACCCCTCAGATTTCAACCTTGATTATGTCATACATCTCCTCCTACTTGGCTTCTTGTTTCTACAATATTTCCTGCGATGCATCGTTTACAGTTGTGATGATGAAGTCAAAGTCATCGACAGTGAGCACAGTCTGCATCTTATTCAAGGTGGCTCTAGATTTCTTCCAGGAAGAGGGTTTTGGGGGAGAAACCTTCTGATTCTTCAAAGGATCAGCCTCATCTCTAGGCAGTCTTACTTCACCTTGCTTCTGCTCATCTTCTTTTCCATTTATCTCTTCTACTTCGTCATCACCCCCTCATCCAGGTGATACTGAAGTAGTCTTTTCTGATGCTCTGCTTAAGTCTTGGACTTCTTCGGTCTTCTTCCTTCTGTTGGTTCCAAGTGTGTCATGTTCTTTGGGAGCGGCCTCCGAGTTGTCAAGTTCAGGGTCAAACATCTCTGCAGGATTAGCGGGGATAAGGAGGTCTATTGACCAGTCCTTAGTTATCTCCTCGAGGTCCTCTTCCATGAGTTTGTAGTACAACTGAAGCTCCACCTTATCCTTGTCTTCTCACGCAGTGATATAGATGAAGTTTTGATATATGTGGAACTTCATGAAGGGTCTGAACCACTGTAGGGTGTTTGACGTCATGCGAGGTTCAGCTTCGATAGCCCTTTTCAGTTGGAGATAATATGTGTGAAAGACTGCATTTGACTACCATTATTTTCCCATATCGCTCGAATACTAGAGCATAGTGAACTTCACGGCAAGTGGTTTGAACGGCTTGATGTCCGGGAAGGTCGCAACTTCCATCATTTCCCAAGAAATAAATGCGATGAGGATTAGGAGCCAGCTAAAGTGGAACTCATAGCCCTGATCTTATGCTTCGCAGTAGTCTAATTCTAGCTGGTTAACTAGGTACTTCGCCCAGTTCATCTATAGGCCTTCCACACATTTCCCAGCGAGGTCAACGAAAAACCCTATGACCTGCATGGGTCTATTCTTTCTCACAATATTTCCTACAATTAATTGGCATGCTAGGCACACTGCACCATTCTAGATGGAAGCTACCTTGTATCCTTGCATCCCCTTCTCAACATCATCGTAGGTATCCTTGATCGTCTGTGCTAAGGCGCAATATATATCTTTTCCTGGGTAGAAGTCCTACGGGTTGGGTCCTTGCATGCTCAATCTGGCGATCCTATGAATTAGCATTGTATCGACTGTGATACGTCATTCTATCCATAAGTAGCCTCCATGGTAGCATGAGAGCAAGAGCTTAACACAGGTGTTAACCTCCTGGTGTCATCTAAAATGTGGGATATTCATTACATTTGAAAGGGTGGACTATGAGCTCGGATAATCATGGTTGGAAAAAGTGTTCTCGGTTCAAGGCTCGAAGGAATAAGTAGATAACTAGGAAATGGATCTCTCCAATGGGCGAGAATCTTTCATTAATTCAGTTATGTCCATTACGGAGTGGTCCCAATGGTCTGATGGCAAGATTTCTGACCATTAATGTCGTTCTACCCATTCGGGGCATCAGTCTAACGGTTATACTATTTCCAATGGCTATATTGCTTCGCCATGGCAATGTGCCATGTGGCATTGTTCTGATATCCCAGCGAAGTCCCAGTTTTGCAAATTTTCCTTCTGCGAAGTTTCCTCTGGAACCTTCTGTAACTTTCCAATCTTTGATCTCTTCTTACTTAGTTTTCTAGCCTTCTTTCCAGTTAGCTCTGTCTCAGTATTCCTCTTTCCATTCTGATTCTTATCTCCTCTTGGCATAGTAACTTCGCGTTGTTGATGGTCTTTACTAGGGTTCAGGGGAACTACTTCTTCTCTATCTAGGGTAGGTACTTCGGTCTTCTGTAAGTCTTCTTGTGTTCTTCCAACTTCGACATCCAAGTTCCTGGTTTTAAATATCTTCGATCTGTTCTCTTGTTCTTAAATCAAGTGTGCAATCCTCCTAGTCATGAAATCTTTTAATTCCTGCTTTTTCTGCTCTAAGACTTCCTCTTCTTTTCTTCTGGCCTAATATTTCTCCATCCAGTTTTTTCCTAATAATATAGTAAATGGAGCATAGTTCTCAATAAATTTAACAACCTCAAAATCTTCCTTTGTCGAAGTTCCATGAGCACTCATAGATACTTGGTTGATCCTTCCACACAGGGTTATCAGTTTTCCTCTAAATAATCCTATTCCTCCCAATGAAGGAATCATAACAGGCTTTCCTAAATTTTCCCAAGTTCTTTTTGTCATGATATTCACATGTGTTTATTCATACATAAGACAATCTATGTCGAAATCTCTTATTCTTTCTTCTATGCATTCTTTTTCTTTGAACATATCTGATAAGTTGATATTTTGGTGGTCATTCAGGGTTACTTTTATTTGCAGCAATACGGTCTCTGATTCTTTATGGGGTTCTTCTATGGTCTTAGTGTCTTGACCTTTCTCATGGTATTCTTGTCTCATATTCATTCCTTCAAGCTTAGCAATCATTCTAGGGAAATCTAAAACTTCATGGTCCATAGCTTTACAACAAAGACAACTAGGTCTTCTACCAGGACATTCCTTAACCAGATGTCTCAGTCTTTTGCAACTGTAACAAAGGGTTAATCCTCATTTTCTTTTAAATGGTCCCCATCCTTTTCTGTACTACGCACTAGGATCATAGTAGCTAGCCTGCAAAAAATTATTTCTAGGATCTTGCATCCATTTGTTAGTCCAAACATTCTTTCTATGCATAGGAATAACATATCTTTCATTATTTCTATCAGATCTACTCATATCAAACCTCTTTTCTTCTAGTTGTGCCCTATTTTTCAGGCTAGGACAAAATTTATCAAACATACCTAGATCCATACTCTTGAAACAAAAATTTCCACTAATCTTACTTTCAGCAGAGCACAAAGCTTCCAGATCTAAAAAATTTCACTATTCTTACCTTTCTCAGAGCACAAAGCTTCAAGATCTTACCTCTTTCCTTCATATTGGACTTATCTTATTAGCACAAAGATTTACAGATTAAGTAGGATACAGTGCACTAGGGCGACAGATATATGCATGGAGATTTCACAGTTTCAGGTCATATCTTCGCACAGAACTTCTTCTTTCTCAGTTCCCAGCAATCACAGTTTCTGGTCAGATCTTCGCACAGAGCTTCTTCTTTCTCAGTTCCCAGCAATCACAATTTTAGGTCCCAACAATAGAACCATTTTTTGGCTCAAGGGAAGACCTGGGTTCAACACTACAACAACAAACCAAAAAAAACCAAACTATTGGCCCTTTCGGCAACACCTGCGAAGCAGATGAAGTCTCACCCGAGGTAGAGGCAGGGGTGGTTGTGGGATGGGACTACAGTGTCTACAACCTTAGCTAGGACACATATCTGTGATTGTAATACCTTAACAGAGCACTTAGTATTTATGATTCATCAATATTCAGTCTTAGTTTACAGCGCAGCTAAACCCTAATAACAGATCGGCGCAGTATTCACATAGATTCAATAGATTCAAGCACTAATCATACTAACATAGATCAAACAGATCTAGCATTCATTCACATTATTCAGCACTAAGCTAAAATATCATATTCATATATCATATAACATCGCACTAAGCATTGAATCACATAAACAAAGAACAATCATAAATCACAAAGCATTCACAACACAGGATATATGTGGTTCACCACCACCCTAGGGCTACGTCCACCAACTCTTCGTCTTCTTTATTATCTTCTTTAAATCTTATTACATGCACAAAGCCTCCAAATCAACCCCATGAAGGACAAGAGATCTACGCACCTCGCTAGATCCTCCTTCCTTGAGTTACAGCACAAAGCCTTCCATAGTTTGTGCACAAAGCACTACAGACGACTTGCACCTAGCTCTGCCAGTCTGAACACAGTATGCACTAAGAATCTACAATTCACACTTAGAAATTTAGCACTTAGCACAACATCACATAGATTCCCTTATCGTCTTATTCTTACATCTCCTAGACATATATTTATACATTACAAAATGGGCCTAAACATGGGTAAACCCATGGGCCGAAATCCCCATACCTGTTACATAAGACCAAAACCCAAAAAGGCCCTAAAAAAAGGTCGATATCCCACAATATCCACTTCGTATTGTACTCCACCTTAGACAACCTGTCAAAGTCCCAAAATGATAAAAAATGACCAAGGATCCTCAAAACTTGGTCAAGGGCCAACAGTATTTGTATGGCCTAATGTTAGGAGGAACACTCCCAGGAATTAAGTGAATATCATGATCATGATTTCAAGTGGGTGGAAGACCTTTGGGAATATATTCAAATACTTTGGAATTCTTATCAATGATCCCTTGGAGATCTAGGGGAATAGATGGCTTAGATGTTTGAACATCTATTGAGCATAGTTGTGAAATTACACCTTGATATCCCTTTTTCAATAATTTTGTCATGCCATTAGAGCTTATCACCTTACTGGGTTTCCCTATGATACCTCTTAACTCAATTTATTTTCCTTCCAATGAAAATTTAATGAAAAGTTCTTGAAAAATAAAAGCCATTGTTCATAATGATTGTAACCATTGGATTCCTAGTACGACATCAGCACCACCCATGGGTATAGAAATCATTGGAATGTTCATTACATATTCCCCCATAGTAAGATTGTTCTTATTACATTTTCCTGAGAAATTGATAGTTCCTCCATCTGCAATCATTACTTGAAACTCTGGTGCTGGATATACAAAGAAATTGAGAGATTTGGCTAATTTATAGTGAATGAAATTATGAGTACTACCAGAATCAATTCAGACTATTACCTTTTTATTTTTGATATATCATTCGATCTTGAGGGTTTGAGGAGTGATAATTCCAGGCAATGCATTACACGATATCGTGGGAGTCAACTCTTCAGAATAAATTGCTTCTATGTTTTCATCTTGAGATGGTTCTTGTTCTATTTCTTGTTATTCTTCCTCTTCACCATCTATGTAGAATAATTTCTTCTCACCACATTTATGTCCCTTCCTGTACTTGCTATCACAATTAAAGCATAAACCTTTTTCTTTTCTTTCCTCCAATTGTTAAGGTGGAAACCTTGTAGGTTGAGGTGTTTTAGAATAAGGAACATTATTCTCTAGATAGATGTTAGGAGTGGTCCTTCTAGTAGCCATAGCCATATTTTTACTTTCAACATTTCTTGCCACCCTAAATGCATTCTCCAACAATTTGGGTTCCCAAAGGAGAACCTCATGTTGAATGTTATCCCTTAAAGTTCCTATGAATACAACAATCAAGTTCTTAGGTGGAATATATGTTAACTTTATAATCAATATTTGGAAGTTCTCAACGTGCTTTGTAACTTAACCCTTTTGCTTGAGATTTATCAATTGGCTAAAGAAGGTATTGCTCATTGTATCCTCATAGTGTGTTATCATTTCTTTGGTGAAAATTGTCCAAGTGACGAGTGATTTGCGAGAACAAATCCATCGATACCACATAAATTGATTGGGTTCTAAATATAAAGAAGCAATTCATACCTTTTGTGTATCTGCCACATTATGTAGATCAAATAATTTCTCCATCTGAAGTATCCATGTGATTGGGTCATTTCCATCAAACTTCCTCATATCGATTTTAGGAAGGTGGTTGGTCTTCAACCCAAGGTTAGATTTTCTCCATTCTTGATTCATCTTCCTTGTGTCCTCATCATGAATTTCATGGGATGCATTTTCACTTTCAGTTGTCCTCTCTATTAGGAATTTTTTCAATCCTTCCATGATCTCCCTTTTTAAACCATCCATCTCAATATCCATTATTGCCTCCAACTTACCTTCTATTGAATCCATCATCCCTTGTAGTTCATCTTTTGTTATTGTATTCTTTTCTAAATCATTTATGTCCCTACGCATTTCTTCACCTTCATCAAGAGTCCAAGTATGACTGTATGGAGGCTTGTTTGGTGTAGAAGTTCCCTTTTTTGGTGGCATGTTGGCCAAGTATCACTTTAAACCTTGATTTTGAGGTGGTTATTCTAGACAATCTTTGTTTTGTTGTATCTCCAAAATTTTGGCCCTTCTATGTATGAAAAATTATTTTTTGTAGTTCTATGATATTTCTTCTCTGCAATGCCACAGGTCTAATCAAAATTGGATGTGCCAAGTGTAATTTATAGTAACTTCCCCACAACTTGCTAATTTTTGGCCTTTCCAGGAGATCTCACTTGTATAGAGTGCCCCACACAAAATAATTGATATACAATTCTAAAAATTGTACCAAAAATAGTAAAGACTGTCCACTATCCAATGCAACTGGTCTCACTCAATTTGGATACTCGTGGAATAATTTATGATTGTTTTACCCGGAACACCTTCTTGAGACTAGTCAGTAGAACTAGTCAGATACCCTATATTCCACAGGGTGTATCTACAAATGTAAGATGACCCAGAAGCTGAAATTTTTATCACAAATACCTTAATAATTTTTTAGAATATCCTCCATATTTTAGAGTCTGAAAAGTTTTAGAAAAAATTTCATAATGAAAATTTTGTGATGACTAAATTCAAGATGATTCCAGAACCATATCTTACACAAGTTGTATCTCTGAAAGTGTAAGGCATCGGGAGCTTAAATTTGAACCCAACGTACCTTGATCCATCTCATAAATATCCTCCAAGGGGTTACTTCTGAAACTTTGTAGAAAAATAATTATAGCAAAAATTCCAAGGTGTCTCAAATGTAGCAACGAAACCCCAAGACCTTGAGCTCTGATACCAAATGTTAAGAACCAAATATCAATATAGCATAGAAAAACCTCAGAATAAGTACTTAGAACCTTGAAAAATATAGAATTTTAGATAATAATCCTCTTCGAGGGGGAAACCTCTTTATACACCACATAAATTTCCAAATATCGGATGATTCCAAATGAATATGTCTCCTTGGTATATATAGGAAAATAGGAGGTAGAATTACAACTACTAGACCCAATCTGAAATAAATAAAATAACATTACTAATGTAATATTCCCCAATTAAGGGGTAATGTTCCACTATTTAGGGCTTAACATTACTATCCCCGAGAAAATGGACAAGTAGAGGCGGTGAATAAATCTCTCAAGACCATCTTGCAAAACACTGTCATCCAGAGTAAATCTAACTGACATCTAATGCTTTACCCCATGATTTGGGCATATCGAACCTCAGTTAATAATTACACCATTTTTTCTCCTTTTTAGTTAGTACATGGAGTGAAGTCGATCCTTCTGATTGAATGCAAAATCCCTTCCCTCAAGTTGGAAATTGAGTTCCTACCTGACACATTTGATTTTGAAGAACGCCTCATACACCTAGAGAACCTAGATGACCAATTCTGAGATGCCTCTACGACTATCGAAGTAAATAATCAATGTGATAAGGTTCAGTATGATAGGTATGTTTGTCCTGAGAAGTACGTTGAGGGTGAATTGGTTCTCCTATATGACCAAGCCAAAGAACAGTTAGGGGTGGGAAATTTCAACCCCATGTAGCATGGTCATTATATCATGTGACGTGTTTTGGAGAAAGGAGCCTATGAATTGAAGGATTATGAAGGAAGATGTAGGACGAGCCCAGAAATGAGCTCTACCTTAAAATATATTACGCTTGAGACCTCAATCTTGGGCATGACTCTTTGTATACTAGTGCATATTAGTGTATATACATATTTTCCTTTGTGTCATCAGTGTAATACCCCAATACTGAGCACCAATTGAATTGTAAATATGTTTTATAGGATGGTCTGTCAGGTTATTAAAATCTAGGAGGCTTATGTGATGAGTAGGCCAGAGATCCTAGATGCTAAAGGCCAGTGAGCCTAATTTTGTGTATGTAAACACTCATATCATTAATATAATACATTGTTTCATGTAGAACAACCACGGTAAAAGAGTATGGGGGACTAAACTCTAATAGGAAGGGAAAGGGAGGGGCTAAGAGCCTAGGAAAAGGGCTAATCCTGAGAGCTTACTGCCAAAGGAATATTATAATTTTATTCCAAAAGACTAGGGGAAGGATAAATCTCATATTATCCTAAGTTCATATGGGAATTGGAATGATCTACAAGTGGAGAGAAACGAATTCCTGGAGGACCATGTGTCAATCAGGGCACATGCAAATATATGTGCGGAAATTAGTTTGTTTTCCCATATTTCCCCATTCATGAGTGCACTCACTCAACATTCAGGGGACAAACCATTCTCCCCAGTGGCCCTAGAATTTTCACGACTCACCAGTCTGTCATCGTTTCATGCTGAGACCTCCATCATTTGACCTCTGAAACTGAGAATTTGTGCACATTACCTCCCTGTCACAGGTAGCATACCAGTACATTACTTGATCTAATATTGTATTGAACCTGAGACAGTATTGTTCCTTAACTATTTCATGTTGCTGCCATCATTTGTTCCATACCCATTTTCTATTTCTTCCTTCACCTGAGCCTGTATCTGATTGACTAGAGATTTGGATTGAAGAAGCGGGTTTCCAGGCTCGTGGGACTGAAGAGGCAGGTTTTCGGGCCTATGAGAAATGCTCACCAAGTGAGAGATTTATTGGGAAATTGATTTCCTGAGGGATCCCAACTGCATCTATAGTTCTCTGAGAATTCATGTCCAGCCTGTTGTTGAAGCCCTGGAAGGGAAGTGGGGCAGTCGAAGGACTATGGAGCAAAGAAGGGGCACACTTCCTAGGGTGGGATAGGAATGTGGGGAATGAGAGGTTGTAGGTTGTTAGTTTGATTTGACTCCTAGAAACAAGATCCTTCATGTTGTTTGATTTGTCTCGGCCTAGCCTAGGAATCCCTTTACCTGGGTGGAGTTTAGTCCCATCTCGGGGGTGACCCACTGCTGAGAGTAATGAGAAATGTGGTCTAAGGCTGGGAGGATCATGGAAGGTCTCCATGCATTTGGTGGTCTTCTATAAAAATGTAAGTATCGATTATGTGTTCATTTGCATGTTATGTATTTATACATGTCGTTATATTTATGAGTATTTCTCGTGTATGTTGTATGTATAGGCTTATTGTTATTTCCGCATGAATCTGCATATTGGCATATTGAATTTGTATATCCATATAATATATATATATATATATATATGGTATTGTTTTTATGAGGATGGAATGGTTGACCTGGAGGGTCAGGTATGCTACAATGTATTAATTTCTGTAAGATTTAAAGTGTTTTTTAGCCCAGTAGGTTTAAACCTAGGTGTGTTACAATTTGGTATTAGATCTTTGGTTTTCAACACTGATCTTGGATGGGCCATGTAAGTGCAAATTGAAGCAAACGTTTCACAATGAATTGTTGTTGAAATGGACAAAATTCAAGTTTTAGATCGTCCATGAGTGCCAAGAGGGAACCGAGAGCACACCTTAACTATGTCTGAAAGCTCAGAAGGTGTCACAGTTCGAGAAATCCAACAGAGGAAGGAAACCACAGAAACTGTGGTTTTGGGACCCCAAAGTTTAGATTTGGGTCTTCAGAGCTATTCGAGAGAAGGAAGATCCCTCACAGCTATCAGATCTTGGAAGTGGGGCAGTTTTAAACCACCCCTCAAGTCCTTTGGACTTCGTTGCTTCAACAATTTTTAAGACTTTGACAAAAGGAGGAAAAATCCTTGAAGTCCTGAAGTGAATCTACATCATAGATCATTTCGAAGAAGGAGGATCGTTGGATCCCCAAAGTGGTTCAGCAGTTCGATGTTACAGGAAGTCTGGTTGTGGATGCATGGCGTTGAATTTTCATTGAAGTCCTAAAGTTTGGAACCAATTCAGACCATTTATGTTTGTTGGCCCTTGGTTATGGAAGCAAGCAAAGATCAAGGAAGAAAATTCAAAACGAGAACTTTGTAGAAGACACAGTGATTGTTACTGGGTCAAAGTGAGCAAAAGAGAAGAAAATATGGAGCGAATTCTGAGAAAGCAATTTGTTGGACAAGGAGATCAAGGATGATAGGTCAACAAGGAAGAAGGACTGTGGACAACTCAGCAAGCAGAAAAATCCACCATTAGATGTTTTGGAGCAACACGCAAGAAGGAAGGAAAGACAGGTTGGCGAAGCCCTAAAAATGTGGGTCAAGTTGACCTAGGGTTTTAGACACCTAGGGTTTTAGCATCTAGGGTTTTGACACTTAGGCTTCTGCCTAAGGATGTCGGTGAGCTATTGTAAATTATAAATAAAGGTCAAGAGGACCTAGGTTGGGTTGGTAAGATGATTGTTGGGATTGTGATTGTTATTGTTATTGAGTGAGACATATTGTGAGAGAGAGAAGTGTTAAGAGTGAGAGCCTTCTGGTATTGTAAGATCTTCAGCTAGGTTCGAAGATCAAGTCATGCAGCTGGGTGCGCAGGAAGGGAAGAGATTGAGAGAAAAAGAGAGAATATTTGTTGGCTAAGAGCACAGATCAGAACTGTATGCTTCATATTAATATATTATAAATCATAGTTCTGTGGACGTAGCCCTAGAGAGAGGATGAACCACGTATAATTTGTGTTATGTGTGATTGATGCTTTACTCTTATCATTTAATACATTGTTATTGCAATACTGTGGTAGATCTGATAAGATGTATGGAATAGATATAAGTCGATAAGTGATATGTGCATGTTGTATTGTTCTAGTATTAGATCCACTTGAGATTTCCCTTGGTTGTAGACATCTTTGTCCTGCAACCCCCCCATAGCTACTTCGGGTGAGACTACATCTTCTTCGTAGGTGTAGCCGAAAGGGACAGTAGTTAGGGCTTGTTGGTGTGCTATTGGAGTTGAACCCTAGGTCTACCCCTGTGCCAACAAATGGTTTCATTGCCGGGATAGGAATCTTCTTGAGGAAATTTCAAGGTGGTTTCCATAAAAGACAGAGATTCAAAAGTGGATAGAGGATCGGAAAGGAATTCGCTAAAGCCTAGAACAAGAAACCTAATATTAGTACAAAGGATTGGTTGCAGAGACATATTTTTACTAATATACATGAGATATTCTTTGGAGGAATCCATCAGGAGCTATATGAGTGGTTAGCCAGGTTGGTAGATACCCAGTTTGAGGTCAGATCTAGACCTCCTATAGTTTGGACATCGGTGTTGATCAAGAAGGTCAAGAGAGTTGATAACGTCATGCCAAGAGTAGTAGATCACTGGTTTGATAGCACCATTGGAGGGTACATCATTGAGTTTGTTGTTGATAGAGTAGAGTCATATAGCCAAGCTAAGAGATATTTCTTCAAGGGACCCAGAGGAAAATTTTTACATTTTCTGAAGTTGAGAATCAAGATGTTATTGCATGAGAAGAACATCTTGAAGATGCAGTAGATCGATCGGACTTAAAAAGGATAATGTTCAGGAATTCGGACAGTGACTGTGACATAGAGGCTGGACATATGCGTAGTGGGAGAGTGTTCTGATAAGTTCATCTTGCAAACATATTCAAGAAAAATTGCAGAGACGAGGTTTTCTACAGTGGAGAAATGGTAGACCTAATGGACGAAGAGCATTCAGAACCTGCTACGGCAGAGGAAGAGGAAGTTGAAGAACCTCGCTGAGATGAGCCAAAAACTTCAAGAATTGCACAGACTGTTGAGGTAAGTACTATTAATCCTCATGTTGTCTCAACAACATTAAGCAATCAAAGTAATCCAAGTCACCAGAGTGTTCAAAGCACTGTCACTAGTTGTCCACCACATACTCAGACAGGAAACCTAGGAAGATCTATGGCAGATGAGATGAGACTCCCTATCTTTGGGGGAGATGGGTCAGAAGACCCTGATCAGCATTGGTTCCTATGTGAATCCATATGGAATATTAAAAATGTCACCGATGAAGCAGTTAAAAGAACCCAGTTTAGAACTACCCTTCGAGACCGCACACTAAGCTAGTACATGAAGCTTGTTCAAGGACTTGCACAACCTCAGCCACTAAATGAAATCAAGAATGTGTTGACTGCAGAGTTCAAGAAACCCAATTTAGAGTCATGGTGTATTACAGAACTAAAAGTGATCAAACAGAAGGTAGTTGATCCTGTCTAGGAATTCGACCAAAGATTTAAGACCTTAACAAACCAATTGACTTTTCAGATCCCAGATGAGCAGAACAAAGAGTGGTTCATTATTGCCTTGTTACCACACATCATAGTTCCTCTGATGCAACAGAATATTTCTTCACAAGCTGAGGCACTGGAGATTGCCATGAAGCTAGAATCATCCCCTATGGGAGAATCCATCTCAGGTATGAGTCAGATGTTGAGTCAGCTAACTAGTTTGTCTCTGCAGGTCAAAGATATGAAGAAAGACAAGGGAAAAGATAAAAGAGAAGACATATGGTGTGTCAGATGCATATCAGAGGGCCATGACAAGGAACAATGTCCCCTATTCCATGAATACTTTGCCTCAGGAGCTCCGAGCGCTTTGAAGCAAGTCACCTTACCTTGGTGCGAAGTATGTCGAAATAGACAGCACCCTGGTGAGTGCTATTACATGAAAAAATATGTTCAGACACCCACAAATTTGTATTTCACATTCTGTAAATCCATGGGGAATGATGATAGGGATTGTAGGGCTTATGACCTCATGCATGAAATTTCAAGAGACATATACAAAATTCAAGGCAAAGTACAACAAGAGGGAAACACTACGTAGTACAAATCCCTTGGGAGAGGAAATTTCAATCCTCACGGTGGATTCAGAGGACGAGGACAAGGAGGAGGTATGGGTTGAGGCTGAGGATAGATCATCTGCTACAAATGCACACAACCTAGACACCTTGCAAGAGACTGTCAGAACCCTTGCACTACTTGCGGCTATTGCAACTCTTTCAAACACATTATCGAGGAATGTCTAGCATTATTGGCTAAGCTTCAGGAGAGATGAGGACCTCATCAGAACTCAGAAGTACAACTGATATATGTTGAACGTCACGGAGAAGACCCTATATTTGTTTTCATAACCAGAGGAGACATTGCTACTAGAGAAGACAAACTAATCCAAGGAAAGACTACAGAAGACTCAGGACTCAAGAAAGTTGTAGAGAAGACCCAAACTTTTGATGCAAAGAAAGAAAGACAAGTATTTGAGGAGGCAAGAAAAGAGCTCAAAGCAGACCAAGGCTCTTCATAAAAAAAATGACCAGATGTGAGAGAATATGGAATGCCTCGGGAATTTGATCAGTCTACTTCACCAAGAGAAGAAAAAGAGGTAAGCAAGCTCATGGAATTTCTATATAATTGCATTAAGTTGATTCAGGATGAGGGCAGTTGTCCAAGAACTACAAACTTTAATTAGAAAATATGAGCTAGGAAAGATAGACCCCTTACTGAATAGGGAAGTACACCAAATCACTAAAAAGAGAAGGACAAATAAGGAATTACATTTGAATGCTCAGATAGTTGAATATGATATAGACTAAGTGGCCCTCGACCTAGGGTCGGAGGTCAATGTCATGACGAAGAAAACCTGGGCACTAATGGGAAAATCTAAGTTGATCTATTCCCCTATCAGGATTAGAATGGCTAATCAGCAAGTTGTAAGCCCCTTTGGCAGACTGGAACATGTCCCTGTGTAAATCGACGGAGTAAGAACATTTGCAGATTTTGAGGTAATTGAGATAGTTGATGACAGTTTCCCTTACCCTGCGTTGTTAGGAATTGACTGGGCTTTGAAGAATTCCACTATGGTTGATCTAAAGAAAATATGAATGACATTTGAAAGAGATGGCCTTAGGGTCATTGCACCCTTAGATCCAGATGAAGGTCAGAGATACACATAGCCCATCAGAGAAGAGGATCACGCATATAAACTGGAAAACATATACAAATTAACAGCCAGACAGCAGGATTACATTAATCCTACGACCGATGGAAACCTAAGTTGTCAAAGTGGTAGCGCATGTTCCTCATACCTAGAAGAAGCACTAGAGAACTAGCAGAATAAAATGTATGAGGTATCTATAAGAAGATGTGCTAGATTAACTAGAGAAGTGCACTGGATCGACACAACAGTAAGTAAATTACCCACCTTTGATGGTTTGAATCCTTTAGAAACCTTCTTGTTGGGATTTGAAGAAAGTGCACCAATACAAAAAAGATTGTTGGCAATGGATGAGGCTCTGAAAGCAACCCCAGCAAGATGGTGGGGGACAGACAAAAGAAATATTACAGACTGGGTACAATGTCGTACCTTGATGATAGCACAGTTCTCAGCACAAGTAGAAGGCTTAGAAGTTTGGTACATAAGTCGAAGTTGCCCAAAGGACCATGTGTGAAGCTGTGAGGAAGCCTAGAAAACCGTTACTCAAGAATAGTGGGTACACAAATTCATTAACACACTGGAAATGACACCTATCAACTGGTACCTTCAAGCAGAGTTGCGCCTCATCACTACAGATTGGAAAGGTATCACTCAAATTTTATAACCACCTTCTTATTTGAAATTCAATATCCTTAAGTAGATCAAGCATTACAGATTGTGAGATAGAAAGTATTTGA